>VZTE01003867.1:125366-161756 GCA_013397775.1 Eulacestoma nigropectus | reverse complement strand
AAAACCTTTTTTTTTTTTTTTTTTTTTTTTTTTACCTGCACAATACAAAACAAATCCAGAAAAGCTTCATGTTTGTTTAGTTATTTAGTTTGGGGTTGGTTTTTTGTTTGTTTTTTGGGTTTTGGGGCTTTTTCTGTTTGTTTTTTGAGGAGGTGTCTGTAACACATATGGAAGAAATAACTTTTAACGTGGAAAAAGAAGAGACAGTAGAAGATTCCACAACAGGAGTCAGTTTGCATAGAGAGCAAGTTTAGAAAGAGTTCATGTTTTCTCTGTCTTCACAGTGTCAACACTGGCAGTTAATCCTTTAAGATGGGCAGCCAAATGAACGTAAACAATGCTACTTCATTATTTATCCTTAGTATGAGCAGTCTTCTTTTGTCAATTCTTTCTTCTCCTTTTTTCCATCCATTTTCATTAGCTACTGGTCAACTGTTATTGGTTGCCTTTGTTCCTGACAGTGTTTCTTATGGCAAGTTTTCTGTTTCCTGCTGATTTTGATTCAGTTCTCACACTGACAGATAACACTTAAACTGGACACATGAGTGTCCCAGTTTGAGACAAATTAAGGGAAATACTCTGGAAGGAACGTCTCCTCCAAATAAGGCAGGTTTCTGCTGCCCCTCCCCCACAGGTTCGGGAAGAAAATTCGCCTGGCTTCTCTCCCACCTCTCCTGAGAAACAGCTTGAAGACACAGGAAGGCACAGGATTCATGTCTGGCATAGGGCAGACGATAGGGAATACAGTATCATACAGTCACCCTAGGACAATGAGACATGCCAAAAGCCTTCATTTGACACAGAAAACACACTTACAAAAATGTATTTTTATAGCCCACTCTTCTTCATAGTGGTTCTTAAATGACTGGGATGAGAAAATAGGTCACAGAAATTTATCTTATATAGAGCTATATAATATCATTAAAACAAAACGTTACTGATACATGAGATGAATTATCAAATAAAACACAAATGCATTGTTTCAACCTCATTTCATCCTAAATGCTAAACAATTTTCTATTCAATATTGAGTTAGTAAATATAAATATACAAATGGCCAAACTAGTACTACATTTGATAGTGCAGTGGCTACTGCATCAAAGAAGAACTTAAAAACTCTATGATAGGGATCATGGAACAACTTTATCTGCCTGAGTACTGAATATCCCATCTGATCTAGTGGTAGAAACTTCCTCTATAGCTGCTGGAGAGCAAGGAAGATTTACAAGGTAGTTTATACACTAAATTAAATGCCTGAAGTAGATGGGATTACCTAGTCTCTTTGTTTTTACTGATTCTATAGGGAGTTTTAAGCTGGTGTCTTATAGTACATGTATTCAGCAATATAAAATGCTATGTGATACATATTTTCGTCCTAACCTTGTTAGACACTGGTTTAGCACTTCAGGCTGTAGCCATCCGCAAGGTAGATGCAATATGACCGTGTCTCATTTGCAAAGCTGTCTTAGGAGATCTTTTGGGTGAATTTTGCCAGTCTTATTTGCTAGTAACCCTCACACCTAAAAAAATGTTCAACTTCTTCAAAATGCATGATGCTCTTGTGAAACAATTTATTATTAAGCACTTACATAACTGTGATTGCCATTCACTTATCAATCTGCAATGTTTACATGGGTGCAACATTTGGTCTTTTGAAGCACAGTAAAGGAAACCAGCTAAGATTGCCAGGATAGCATAAAGGGTTGTAGCAGCTGCAGTGATGATACTTCTCTCCAGACACAAGGAAGGATTTTCTGTATGCTGATCTCTAAACAGAGAGATTGCACAATTGAAACAGCTAAACAATCATATGATGAGGAGAATTTCAGAATCTTTCTGAAATTACGATTGAAGATATCATTCAGCATGCCTTCATGTAGGTTTTCCTGGAACAAAGATGTCTCCTTAACTTTCATAACACAATCAATATATAATTCATTAAAGTTAAAAACCACTAACTTTAGTATTCCTCCTGTGCATTTCAACTTCCCGTATCATTTAATAACAAAATGAATCATAGAGCTTGAGATTCTTCATTGCAATATTTTTGCGACTTTCAGTCTGTGTGTACATATCATAGTGTGAGTATGCTGTGCACACTCTAAAATTTTTAGAGGAATTGTTTAGGACAATAATTTAGAAAAGAGTTAAAACAGGAAATAGTTTTGTTAAATACTCTACAAGTTCTCTTTTTTTTTTTTTTTTTAATCTTACCTCTTAGACCAGAGCTTGCTTTGTTTAATTCCCATTTTCCCCTCTCATTTTCTTTTTAAATTGATGACTTCACCAGTTTACTGATGGAAAAAAAGTTCTCCCAAGTAAAAAAATCAAAATCTCAAACTCAAGTTCAAACCGCTGTTTGAACTGTGTATTGGACATCAATTCTTATTGAATAATAGCTTCCCATATAGTTTACTTCAAGATGTTAAGTACGTTTTCTATCGGACAGTTTAAAGAATTAACATGATTGGGATTGTTAAATACCGTTAGTAGCCTGTCTCTCCCAAACCACACAGATAAGCAAGTTTTTCTTGATGATGATCTGCCCTTTCCTTAGCCTGAGAAAGTAAAGGACTGGTTTTCTCCCATGCTTTACATCATAAGCCACAAAAAAATAAGGATGCTCTTATTTCCAAGTGATGCTCATTTTCCAAATTGTGCTTCATATAAATGACATTTCATATAAAATACCTGCCCTATGCCAAAATATTTTACCCAGAATATTCTGTCATAAGAAAAAATCTTTATTTTTGATTTATATATTTTTGATTGAAAAGTTCTGTTTATGTTTCTAGATTTGGCATTGTCTTATTCTTTACTTGTCTATGCTGCCTGATAGGAGATCAGAGACAACACTCAGCACAACTAACCTTGACTCAGCAAAAGGATTTTAAAATCTGCTTTTGCCAGGAAAGAAACCTGGCTATGCATATCTTTCAACAGCTGTTTAATAGTACTCCCCAACCAAGGTAAGCTATAGACATAGCTTTACTGAGGAATTGTGGAGGAAATCTGTCAGGCACAGTGAGCTCTCATATCTCAGAGGATTTCAAGGATTTCATGGAGACAGGTGACCAAGTAGGTAGAAACATAGTAAAATTAATTTTGTCATGGAAGAATGATGTGGGATTGGATCAAGGTATGAAGAAGGAAGGACGGAAGGAAGATTACAGTTCGTCGCAATTCTTAATTTGAAACTATGGTACTTGGTATTTGAAATTTTTGATCTACTATAGTCTCTCTCTCTTAAGGCAGAAACGGCTCATTGAACAACTTCTTCCCCTAAGGTAATAATTGACATCAGTCTTGAGCTGTACAAAAGACACCACAAAAGTCTTTCCTTATATATTGGTTTGGCACGGCCTGGTTTTGGGTAGCAGGGGGGCCACAGAGATGGTTCCTGTGAGGAAGCTGCTGGAAGCTCCTCATCATGTCCGGCACAGTTGATGGCTGATGGCTCTGAAGATGGACATGCTGCTGGCCAAGCTGGCCCAATAAGAGAGGTTGGTAATGCCTCTGTGATGACATATTTAAGAAGAAAATCAAAACAAAGTCACAAGATTTTGGATTCCAGACAGTGAAGAGGAGGAGGTGAGAACATGTGAGGGAAACAGCACAGTGACACCAATGTCAGTGGAGAAGGAGGGGCAGGAGGTGCTCCAGGCACGGGAGCCGAGATTCCCCTGCAGGCCGTGGTGCAGACCATGGTGAAGCAGCTGTGCCCCTGCAGCCCGTGGGGATCCACGGGGGATGCAGAGATCCACCCGCAGCCCGCGGGGGAGGTGCCCATGCCGGAGCGGGTGGATGCCTGGAGGAGGCTGTGATCCAGTGGGAGACCCGGTGGAGAGAGAGGGCCCTGCTTCCAGGCTGGAGCAGCCTGTCCTTGGAGGACTGCACCCCGTGGAAAGAGAGACCCACACCGCAGCAGTTTGGGGAGGGCTGTGTGCCCGTGGGAGGGGCTCACCTGCAGCAGGTGCGGTGTGGCCGCTGCCCGTGGGAGTGGACCCACATCGGAGAGGTTCACAGAGAACTGTCTCCTGTGGGAGGGACCCCACGGCCTCACAGGGGAAGGACTCCTCTCCCGGAGCAGCGGAAGGAAATCTCGGTGATGAACGGACCAAACCCCCATGCCCTGTGCCCCTGCACTCTCGGTGGGAAGGAGGGAGGGGCTGGGGGCAAAAAGGTGTTCTAAGGGCTTATTTTACTTCTCATTATCCTCCTCTGATTCTGTTAGTAATAAATTCACTTAGCTACTTAAGCTGTTTCTCCCAATCCTTATCTCACTCCTGAAGCCTTTGTTAATTTTTTTTTCCTTTTCCCTCCTCTGCCCAGCTGTGGCAGGGGAGGGTGAGCGAGTGGCTCGTGGGTGCCTGGTGTTGGGCCAGTGTCAAACCATGACAGTCTTTTTGGTAGCAGAGGATGGTTGGGAAATCATGAGATCCTAGTAGGTCTATTTGTGAAGCTCTGATTTATTTGATTTATTTGACTAATACTGAGAACATGCTGGGTTTAGATAGTTAACAATTACTGGATATAAACCTTCCTTCAAGTTTAGTGTAAGATTAAGGGTTTAAGTAAGGGCAGTATGAACTACTGACCATATTTTAACTCTATTCAATCTCTATTCAAAAGTTTAAAAGAAACATAGACACAATTTCAGGGGATTTTTTCACATCTCTGAGAATGCAGAAAGCAGTAGATTTGGCTGCCTGGGTCTTCTAATAAAAGGCAATAATATGCCAATATTTACCCTCATCTTCATCAATTAGTTCTAGGCAGTTTCACACTGAATATGTTCAGTTCAGAAAACCCTTTGCTGGCTGTTCTGGGTCAGATGTACAAACAGGAGTTTTAGGTACTTCAATTTCTGTTTGCCTGGCAAGTGACACTAAAATGAATTTTTAGCTCCTGGATGGAGAGGAGGTCACACAGTAAAAGCTTTAAATGAGAGCTCTCTAAATATGTTCTGACACAGCCTTCTTTGAAAATTGATGTTATCATAGTGTGCATTGGGATCACATCCACCTTTAATTATTTGTGTACTCCAGTTTAATTTTTTACCTTTGTGCTGATCAAAGCCTGAGATATACATGCAGTTTGAAAATGGTGTTGACAGACCAATTGGAAAGAAAATGAGTTATATGCTTTCTATGACATAAAACAATAGGCATGTAAAAGGGAAAAATATGTTAAATTAAAGCACTTTTTTCCTATAAGCAAGTGTTACAGGTTTTGGTGATTGTATGGGGAAATATATTTTATGGATGGCAACATTATTACTACTATTACTATTATTACTACTACAATTATTTCCCTGCACAGTGTAGATTATACATTTTGTTTCATGGTGATAAATTTCAAATTTTATTGTTGTTAAGTAAATAATTTCATTGCTCAGGGGAGGTATTAAAATTGGCAGTTTCATCTAAACAGTTTCTTTTTCACTTAGGTATTACAGATACACCTACTAGAAATAAATGAAATTATGATGCACATTTTGTATTTATTATTCCTTTTATTATTTACAATGATATTGATAGCGATAATTTAGAATAATAGTTCGCTGTGCAATTCCATTTTATTCTGTCACAGTAATGTAAAGTAAAATCCAAGGTATTCTTTGAAATTGCAGTCATTTTTTTCACTCTGATAGTGCTCAACGTTTCCATTTTTCCTGTTTTGTTTTGAGTGCTTATTGAATAGCTTTATTTAGATAATCCGAGAAATTTATAGACCTTATGTATATTTAAGTAATATAAGTATTCAAGGGGAATAAGCATATTTTTGGACTATACAATTACCTGACTTATTGACTCATGCATACTATGAATTTGACACTTAGAAGCTAATATTCTTTAGAGAAAGAAATGTACTTCACCTTTAGTCAAGAAGAAGGTTTTTTTTCTTTATTTTGTTTTCCAATGTTTAACAAGGCCATTGGTGCTTTTACGTTTTATGCTGATGAATACTTGTAGATGCATATATAAATCCGCAAATAATATATAAAGAAATCCACATTATAAAGGCTATAAGGATTAAGTGAGCCATAGTATGTCAGAAAAAGCATCACTTTTCTCTAAGTTTTTTCTATTTTTATAAAATCTTTAAAGAACTTTTAGTTGCTAAACATTTCCATATCATTACACAGGGAATAGATTTAAGAAAAATGTTCTTTTGGGGCCAACTAGAATTCATCTGTACTGCTACATATTTTGAAGTAGCCTTGTTTCATCTGTGGTATAGATGTACAAGCAATTTGGATACAAATGAATATTTTCTCTTCTCTGTGCATGAAAATGAAGTCAATTAGTTTTGGATTTTAGGATTTCTAACCTTTAGGCACACTGAAATCTGCTATAACCTTGGATTTCAAATTTAAAGGCCAGACTTCTTATGCATAGTATAGGAAACCAGGTGCCTACATGTAAGATTCACAAAAGCTAACACCTGTTCACAAAATGAGAATGCCAAGATATGGGAGCACTTTAAGACAGGTATCAAGAACTCTTGGTATTATATATTCACAATAAAGTATCCTCTTCAGGAAAAAAATATCCAGTTCCAGTTCAGCTGTCTCACAAATCCTCTGTTCCACAAAAATTCTTTATTTTAGTCTGCAGTCCAGAGTTCAAAGCATTAGGAGAGAGGAATCTGTTTCCAAATATTTGTGCTTCTTGACTTGGGTTCTGATTTGATGAGAGAGTTGAAATCAGGTCTTTTTCAATTGAAAATAAGTATTCTAATCTTTGAGGTACTAGATCATCTTTTGTGAGTTTGTCTTTAAGCAATTTTATTGTGTATAAATTATTAAGTGTTCATTGGCATAGATTTCCAGCATCCCATGGGAGTACCCTAATCATCAAGATATTGAATATCCTAGTGTGAACTCTTCTCGATATACAATTGAACCTATTTCTCTTTGTATAAATAATTAAACCAGATTTTGAAGCGGAAACTTGTAACCTGACTTTTCTGTATCCCAAAGGAGAACACCAAACAACAAGCTGTACAATCAGGTTTGCAATTTCTCCTCTTTCTCAGTCCTATTGAATGTTCAATTATTTAATAGGGAGGGAAACAGTCTCAGCTGGAAAAATTGCTAATCATACTAGTTATTCGTCTAGATGTAAAGATATTGCTGTGGAACTTTAACTTTTTTTGAAATTCAGCTGTCTTTATAAATTGGACAAAATAAGAATTTTATGATCCTAAATGACAGAATCTGTTTATTTCAGTTTTCCCTGAAATAAAATCTCATATAGCTCTGGACTGAGCCAGTAGGAGGGAGGAGGCAGTGGAAAAGACCTTGAACTCTCCCCTAGGAATGTCTAAACCCATAGTGATTCTGAAATTGTAGAATAGCACCTTCAGGGCCCACAAATCAAATTTAAGTAGCAGAAAGGAACTAAGGAAATGTAAGCAGAAACTTATTTTAAAATACTGTTTTTTAAGATCAGGTGTTGTATTCAATACCTCTAAAAATATGTATTGAAAGTACACTTCAATAATCTCAGATTCTTCACTGATTTATATCTATAAATTGTAGATGAGTATATGTGTATCTCAGTAAGAATGTCTAAAGTACAAACAGGATGTTTCTACAGTAAAACATAAATTCTATAAATGAATGTAGATGAAAAAAGAAGGCATTAGCAAGCCTGAATAAATAGAAGGAAGTACTCTAGTTGTAGAGCAATTGAGACTGGTATGTGATTTTCCAAACCAGGCCACTCTGGCTGACAGCTTTATATGTATCAAACTTATGTTTAATTGTCTAAAGTGCAAAAATTTACCATGCCGCTCATTGTGAAATGTAAAATATGAAGGATAAAATTTTATACATAGGTAAAAATACAAATGATAGCTGTAGCAGGCTGAATTACTGCTGCTGTTTTTGTGCTTTGGTCAGAAAAAATGCCAGTACTATAAATTGCCTAAATAAAGGGGAATTTTATATCAAAGTGAGTTAGGGTCTACTGAAGTCAAGATCCTTGTGACAAAGTGACTTTCTTGTCCTCTGTCAAAAGAGAAGAAAATATAAACCACATTCCTTTAGTGAAAGCACAGAAGGATCAACAGTTTCATATCTGGTGTCCAATGGAAACCAGCCAGCAAAAGATTTTGACTTCAGCTGAAAGAAGCAGACAGACTTTCCAGAGGAGATCGTACAAGTAGACTTGCTTCAGACAATTCCAACAATTCTGGAAAACAAAGAGAAGTTTGGAAATTAATAATTATAATTAATAGTAATTAAAATATTTAATAATGTGTGCCTCTGAACAGCAGTTAGTGTTTCCTGAATTACTTGTAGACAGATATAATTGAACCGTAGATTCAGATGCTCGATCACTGAGCTGTCATTAGAAGGGAATGCTGCTCTGGCAGTTTGTTTACGTCACCTTGCATTACATCAGAACTTTGGTTATTTCAGGCACAACAGCAACAGATTCTGACCAGACTCCCAGTGAGTTCTCTGAACGTTTTGTTGCACAGATCTTGTTAGAAACTTAAACAGCATAAAATATCAGTGGAAAAATAAAGAATACTTTGAAAGAGACATGGCTATATATCTAAAATAATAAAAATAAAAATGCCAAATATTCAGATGGAGGAGGAGGTTCTCCAGATGCTGCAGTCTGTGATGAAAACCATGGTGAGGCAAGCTGTCCCCCTGCAGCCTGTGGAGGTCCCTGTTGGACCAGATACCCACCTGCAGCCCATGGAGGTCCCCAGTGGAGCAGAGATCCACCTGCAGCCTGTAGAACACCTCACACCAGAGCAGGTGGATGCCCAAAAGAGACTGTGACCCTGTGGGAAGCTCACACTGGAGCAGTTCATGAGGAACTGGAGCCAGAGAAAGGGGCCTACACAAGTCCATGGAGGATTGTCTCCTATAAGAGGTGCCCATGACAGTAATTGGTGGATGACCTCCAGTCTTGTGTTATATTTTTTCTCCCCTGTCCAGCTGTGGAAGGGAGTGATAGAGAGGCTTTGGTGAGCACCTGTCACCCAGTCATTGTCAACCCACTACATCCAGTAAGAACGTAGGATCTGTGGTAAACAGCACGACAGGATTCTCTAAAGAAATCATGTACCTTTCCATGTTTGTTTGTTTGGAGTATTTTAACTGGAATTTTCAGAGATATAAACCCAAATCAAAAAGTTATATTTTCTTTTTAGGGGTAATCCAGGTGTTTAATGGTTTAACCTGTAGGACATATCAGTTTATTTCCATACTGAGATGAAATTTCTCTTGTTCTTTTTGTTGCAATTTTTGACTTTTAATGACCAGTCTGGGCTATTAAGACAACTTTTGGAAAACATGAACCAGCCAACTGCAAAAACATCAAGTTCATAAATCACATTGCCTTGCCACTGCAAAGTCTGCTCTGCTGCTGCAGTAACCAGAGAGCATATAATTTCCAATAAGTTGCAAGAAAATAGGCTTATGTAAAAGCAGCAAACTGTTCTTTTACTTGAAGAACTTATGCTTCAGCCTGTCTGCCTTCTATTCTGGCCTCACATAATCAGACCTACTGAAGTCAGCAAATAATACGCCACTATTAACTTTTTTAGTTATACTTCTATATTTTAGATGCTTCCAGAAGCTTGAATAGCGTATTTTATCAGAATATATTTGTATCTCAACTGTGCAATTTTCAATTCACATTATAGGAGTATTTTGGAATTGTGCATGCGAATTTACTGCAAGGGTTGAGTAACCTAAAACTAAATGAGCAGTTGGATGAAAGGTTACTTGTAGTGTCTTGTGAGGACTGAATGTTCAATAAAGTACTGAAGTACTGTAGAGTTGCATTTTTACCAATGGGAGATTGTGTCATTCAACTTGTATTTCTAAGAGGACACATAACTTTACAGCAAAAATATTACTTTATTCTCAAAATACAATGGAAATGCATATTCAAGCATGCTGTATAGGTACTCTCAGACGGTGTAAAGTCAGAGCTAACAATCCTTCAGACTGAAGAAGCCATGTCTAAAAGGAGCTTGAAAACAATTCAACATGAATTGCTTTTGAAATATATTTTGAAATAAATTTGAAAGAAGAGTGCAACATGGATGGATATACTAACATATAGTTAGTTCCAGGGGGCTCACTAATGGTTGAAATGCTGAAGGTAGCCAAGAAATTAATTATTAAATAATTGAGGAAAGACATCACCACAGACCAGCACAGAGTAAAAGAGAACAGCCTGGCCTAGCTCTAAACAACTTAGTTTGGGTGTTGACTAATATGGTAGTGTGGCAGTCTTCCCATGGGGATCAATGAGAAGTGGGGTAAAATAACTTTGGGAAAATGCCACAAAGCACAGATATTCTTCAACACTCAAACTACTTTATTTAGAAGTACCTAGGGTATCTCTGAACAACCTCAGTCTTAAAAAAACTAATTTAAAAAGAAACCAAATCTTCTGATTTGCTTATTCTGTTCATTTATGGTGTTTTTTGTTTTACTGGAATATTTTTTGGTTCAGATCACACTATGTTGTTAGTTTTCTTCTCATTTTTCCATATTTACTTTGAGACTGGGCATTATGTATATGTCTTCCTCACTTAACAGATGCTACAAATTGCTACACAAATTTTGTGGAAGGGTGATATACAATGAAAATACCACATCTTGTCTTTGAAGAGCCAGACTGAAGCCTTTGAAAGCCAAACCCTAAGTGCAGGTAGAACGTAGAAAAGAGTCACTACTAGAAGAGATGCTGTGGTAATGGTGCCCCCTGGATTATGTCTATACACATGCTTGTGTTTGCACATTGTATAATGTAAGCCTAAAAATTTTAGAAGTACGAGAATCAGCAGTTGCCAGAATAAAGATTTCCATCTCTGTTTGGGCTCATCTTTGGATATGGACATTGTCTTCAGTTATCCATGCTTGTCACACCTGCTCTGTAAATTTCTGATGTGCTCTGCAAATACATCACAGTGTACATATTCAAAATATGCAAAAGGCTCACCGTGAGTGCTGTCTACCTAAGTCACATTTCTACCTGAGGACAGGCTATGGCTGAACTATCCTGGCTTCCTGCCTATTTTTTGGAAAGCTTAATTGGAAGGGATATTACTATAAAAGTTCTAAAGGATTTGGCAGTCTTGTCTACAGATGAGACATAAGTTGTTAGTCTGTTGCTGTAACTGCTGCCATCTTCCAAGGAACTTAGGCTGAGTCTCTGTTTTGAATGTGACTATATCAACAAAACTAACAGGTAACCGGGCTTATAAAAAACCCAACACTTCCTTGTTAAAAGGCAGATATGGATATCATGTCACCTAGCTTTAGACACGTTTCAACTGTCCAAATTGAGCTTCTATTTATAGTCAATGGCAAAAATCCTGACAAACTCTTGTCATCAAAATTATATACCTCAAGAATAGGCAAACTGTGTCTCTATGTGGCCAACTTTAGGCCAACAAAGGCTTTAAAATAGGAATTAAAACACATGCCTGTGTATATATCTGCAGTGGTCCCATGGACTGGTGGGCAACCCAAGTCCTTGTCTATTGGAGGTAATTAACCACAACAGTTGATATTATCTGCAGAAATGAAAAAATAAATTGTTAAGTCCCAGAGTCAGCACATGTATGGACTAATCCTAGATCTCTCCTGCATTTGATGGAACAGATGGTGAATGTCTAATGGGCTGAGGAATTAAGCTTTTATGGTCAGGAAAATGGACCCCCTTACATACTAAAATGTATCTTTCCTTTTGTTGATGTTGAAACAAATGCTTTTCCCTATTTATGATAAATTTAGGAGTGAAGAGGCTTCCAGCAATTTATTGATGGTATGTGAAATGGTGTATTTAGGTACATAAGATCATTATATCTCTATTTGCTTGTGGTCTCTTATCTCTCTTTCATAGCGTCATAGAATCATAGAACTCTTTGGTTTGAAAGGGACCTTAAAGTTCATTTAGTTCCAACCCCCCAGCCATGAACAGGGACACCTTCCACTAGACCAGGTTGCTCAGAGTACTGTCAAACCTCATATTAAACAATTTCAAAGATGGAGCAACTTCTCTGGGCAACCTGTTCCAGTGTCTCACCATTGTTATTGTAAAGATATCTTCCTTATAGACAATCTACCCTTCTTCAGAACAAAACTGTTGCGCCTTGTCCTATCACTATAGGTCCTTGTAAAAGGTCTTTTTCTGCCTTTTTTATAATTCCCTTTATATATTGAAAGCCCACAAAATTCTCTGGGGGCTTCTCTTCTCCAAGATGAAAAATGCCAACTCTCTCAACCTTTCTTCACAGGAGGGGTGCTCCAGCCCTCTGATAATGTTCATGGCTCTCCTCTGGACCCATTCCAACAGGTCTGTGGTTTTTTTTTGGCTGGGGACCTCAGCTGAAAGTTTTATAAGAGTGAGGTGGATAGTTAGAAGAGCACATAGAGAGAGGGACTAAAGTCCTGTTGTCTGATTATATAGGTTTTAATAGGGAAACAGGATATTTTGGCTGAAGTCTCAGCTTGTTGTGGCTTGTAGGTGCTACTGAAATACAAATAAATAACAACTGAGTTAATAACATTTTTCTATTTTGTTCAAGATATTTCATTAACCCAGCTAGTGACACAGGAAGCAGCACAACAGCTTTAAGGTATGTTTATGAAAGAAATTAGTGATCTCATTAACATAATCACTGCAGCCACCTTTCTCTGCAGCAGCTGTGCCATCAGAGTCTCTTTAGTTACATAGATTGTAGCAGTAATAACAGGTAACTGCTGACAAAGAGAAAAGGACTCACAAAGAATGATGAACCTCTGAGGTTATGCTAAAGTGGTTAGCTGCTTAACAGGAAATATGGATGCCAAATAGGAAGTGAAGTAACTTTTCTGCCTCTTATCTGGTAAAACATCACAGGAAAATGTTTGATTTATAGCTTGTTCTTTTTTTGGGTTTTTTTTTCAATTTTTCTCTTGACTGTGATATTATTTTCCTTCTTCCAGCATTAATGTGAATGTTATCATCTATATAAACAAATATGTGTGTTCAAAGCCTGTAATAATAAAGTATAATTGTAAAAATACTTCAAAACTCATGAACAAAAATAACTATATTTTATATGGAAAATTTGACCTTAAACTAGTGTCATTTCCTGGCAGTCAAATTTCTTTTTTTAAACTGAAAATGTTTCAGCCTTCTCCTCTTGAGCTTTTAGTTCCTGCTGTTTTCAGAAAACATACTCAGGACAGATACAGGGACATGACTTCTGCATTAAGGAAGGCTGCTTTTGAAGTACAGCCACCTTTTTACAAGGTCCAGCTGCTCCTCATTATGTGAGGACACTGTTTAGGTTAGATTATTGAGTCCTTCCCTATCAGCATTAGGCAGAAGAAAACTCTCTATTGGCTGCTTCCCAAGATAATATTTTACTGTGCCAAAGATTTGACACAGGCCTTATGTGGTGGGATGAAGTGTAGTCACAATTATCATCAGAGTTAATAGGAGTTTTACCATTTCCCTGACTAGACAAAATGTTTCATCAAGAGATTTTGGGGCAATTTTTTCCCCTGATACCTTGTTATTTTAAGCAACAATCTATCTTTTTTTCTGCACTTCTTCCTGTGAGGCACACATTTTATTACACTTAGTAGAACACTAATAACAAAAAATGTTAATGGCTATTTTAAAAATACAATCTTAGTGTTTTGAAAGTGAAATTAAGAAGTATTTTGTGTGTGTATGTGTACATGCTTTGTTTGATTTAACTTTGGCAAAACGAGTAAAGATGAAAAATTTGGATAATAATAATAGTAATAAAAATAGATTTCTAAATTCTGAAATCACAATGGTGCTAATACACCAAGAGGCTCAGACCTCATCAGTGATTGGAGAAAGTACCCCAGAAAAATTGGCAGCCACGGCCTTCTCTGCAGCCTGCACTGCAGGTGTGGTGCTCTGAGCAGTGGCACAGGCTGGGGCAGGCTGGCTGAGCCACTGTTGTGAAAAGGGCCTGGGTGTGCTTGTGGGCAGTGGGATGAGCGGGAGCCAGGAGTGCCTAGGCAACAAAGGTGGCCAACAGCTCCTGAGCTAGCAGGGCTTGTTAATAGGTCAAATTAGAAAATGTTATTGTGGCTTACTGGGAATTGATCAGGGTTTTTTTGTCTGAAGAAGTAAAAAAAAATGTAGGGAGACAGTAAATAGCAGCCTTCTGATACCTACTAGTAGGTAACCAAAGAGATAGAGCCAAGCTTTTACTAAGGGACCAATGAAAGAACGAGAGACAAAGGACATGAATTGAAACAGAAGAGGTTCTGAGAGCCTAACTAGGAAAAACCAAACCAAACCAAAGGAACTGAAACAAAACAAAATCACTATCAGATTTATTAAGCTTTTCCAGAGGTTTCCCAGAAAATCTGAATTCTTTTAGTAACTCAACGCTCTTCTGAACAAAGTTCTAAATCTCTTGTCGGAATTTAAAGTTGTCTCTCTTCTGAGCTGGAAGGTGGATTGGGTGACTTGTCAAGGTTCCTTCCAGTATGAATGATTCAGTGATTCTACAGTTTTTATGACTGTTCAATAAGACCAATTTGACTCAGTAGCATGAAATGTCACGTTGTACTGGTACTCTGAATGATTATAAAAATATAAGCTGAAGGAAATCAATGAAAGTTGTATGCGTTTATCTTCAGCAATAGCTGAGTCTAATAAAGCAGCATTTATCAATAAGCTCCAGGCAACATGGCATTTTTTAATATAAATGTTTTATCTATTCTGTCACCTTTGCCTGGGATGTTTCAATTCAACTAAAATTGAGAATTTGATTTTCATTTCCTCTTCTCAAAAAGATTACATATGGCTTCCTTCAAGTTTAAGACGATTTCTTATGGTCTATTTAGATGTAAGGCAACTCATTCTTGACATTATAGAAACTAAATTAAATTTTAGCTGTCAGTAGTCTTTGAAGTGTCAGTTCTACTAATAGCTCCATGTGTTTGCAGAATAAGTTTTTTGATTAATTTTTGAATTCAGAATAAACTTATATCAATGCCAAGTGCTAGTGTGATTTTGTACCTTTCTGTATGCTTAGGGTGTTCAGATAAATACCTAGGATATGTACATTGCACGACTGAAAAGCAGCCTTTTGTTCTTTTATGGACTGCATAAAGCAGAGTGAAACGCACAAATCTGTAAGCACAAAGGGCTGAGCTAATATCTAGACTCAACATCTGAGGCCATGCTATGAGTTGTCACCTATTCCATCTGAACTAGGAGATAAATTGACATTGCTTGAAGTTCTTTCCCTAAGATACATTGAGTCATATCACCTCACTTTTATATCCCAGAACTCATCTACTTTGCTCTGAACTTGGGTCTCTGGATGTCCTCTGGACTTGGGTCATCACTTGCCATATTTGCATCTGTTGGTGCACCTCTTCCCAACATCTGGCACTGCCTGTTGTGCCCATACGCTATGAGACTGTGCTCCTTGGTGAGGGCACAGGACAAGCTGAGTTTGACCAGTCCTCCTGGAGCTATTGGTCCTTGCTGCTCCCCAAATCCTTCAGTAACAGCTAAGTTTATATCCTGAGTGGCATCTAAAAGAGCCCATGAGGCCAGTTCTCAACAGTTATCACACTGCAGATGACTCACAGCTAGACAAATAAAAATAGAACATGTTTCTGGTATCAAGAGGTTTCTTCATTTTTTCTATCAGAGACTGTGTCCAATATTTCTGACACTGAGTCATAAGTGAATGTCTAGGAAAAAGTGCACGACAAGGCAAGCAGACAGATACACTTTTTCTGGCATATCCTTTTAAAATTTGTGTCTGAAGTCCTTGAGACAAAGGTTTGTCTGAATCTCCTAAATGAATTGGTACAATCAGTTTTTGAACCCATGTAAACTTTTCATTCTTACCTTGTCTCATTCTAATGAACTCTAGATCTCACCTTTTGTTTTCATCCTGTCATTGAAAATATAGTTTGGTTCTTGCCTACTTTTTGAGAAACTGGGAATAATTAATTTCTCTCCTTCTCTGTGCAAATCAGACTTTGAAATATCCTTTTTTTGACGAACAAGGCAAAAGAATCTGTCTGTGTAACTTCTATTTGGATGGAACTCACACTATACCTGAAGTTATCTGATCTCCTTCCAGTTAAAGCCCTCCACAGTTATGCCTTTCCAATAATATTCTTTACTTTCAGAGATTAACTGTCAAATATTTATATATATTATTAATTTATTTACTGGCATAATGACGTTTCATGTTTTGTGCTCTGTCTTGCTTTATTAACTGCACAGTGTTTGTGGGTTTTTTTGCTTCTTTTTTTGTTTTTCTTTATCGATATTGAACAGTCTTCAAAGGATTACTGTAACTTTTCTTTTTTGGTTTTCCTAAGGAGCCAATACCTAGTTCAGGGTACTCGTTCCTCATACGCTTTACTTGTAATTTATTGGCACTGAATGTCATCTGCATTAAAGTGTTAATTATTAAGAGATCTTCCTACAGCTTCTCATGGCCATCATCAAACTTTATAAAATTGCTATTCCCACCATTTGCTAGTCCATTTATGACTTTTGTAAATAAATATGCTATTCTGTTCTATGCAATGCTTCTTGACCCAAGTGTTATATGAAGATGATCAAAATTTTCCTTAAGAACAGTTTTTATGGATGAAGGAAAATCAATGAGAACTGGCACAAAGCTAAATGGAGAATAAATGCAGTAGGTCTATAACAGGCTGTTTTAATCTGTGTTTTTATGCACTTAAGTATGAGAAGTAGATTGAAATATTTAAAATTATGATAAATGGGCTCATTCACAGAAACACCTATTTGAATATCTCCTACCATGTGAAGTACTAACAATTATTGAGATGCTTTTCAGATACAGTATCAAAAGTTACTTTGTTAGTAAAAAACTTATCAGTAGATTCTGGATTTGAAAAATTCCCTCATACTCTAATAACTTTCTCCTGATGGATGAAACTTATTTTCCTTGTAAGGATTTTAATAAACACCTTTTAGTCAGTTGACAGTCAATCTCATTGGCTGGACTGGTAGAAGTATGTAAATTTGTATGTAAGTTTACCTCACTCCTAAAGCTGAAGTGCAGTAAAGGCACATTTCTTACAGATATGAGAATATCAGCTTTTCAACATTTTTTATTATTTAATGTAAAACCGTCTTTGCTTATCTCAGTGACTACTTACCAAAGGTATCTAATTCTTCATTGTACTGAGATCCTGGACACCTAATTTACTGCTTAATATTATAAAACCTAAGCCCTGTAGTACACACAACCTTAAATTTTTTCGGACTTTGGAATACAAAAGAAGTTCTAAAGCAGCATAATAGCAAGTATTTCCACAAGGGGACATTCAGTATCCTCGTTAAAGAGAAGATACTGTTATAAAATACCTTGGGAATATCTTAATCTTAATACCTTGGGAAAATCTTAATCCCTGAGTGGTCCAATTAGTGTTCTAATTACAAGATTAAATAAAAAGAAAACAACTTAGTGAAAACAATCATGATAAATACATATCCCATTTAAGAATTTTTGCATTGCTTTATTTCCAAAGTAAATAGAAGATACTGTGAAAGCATGTAAGTGTGGGAAGATGTATAGAGAAATTAAATGTCATTTGCAAATGTGTGAAGACAATCCTGTTGTGATACTGGAAAGAAGTGGAGATCAAGTTGGTTTGTACTTAGAGCTAAAAATAGCTTCAGAGAATCATAGAATCATAGAAAGGCTTCGATTGGAAGGAACCTTAAAGGTAACTTAGTTCCAATCTCCCTGTTATGGGCAGGGATGCCACCCACTAAATCAGGTTGCTCAGGGCCCCATCTAAGCTGGCCTTGAACACTTCTGGGGATGGGGCATCCACAATTTCTCTGGGCAACCTGTTCTAGTGCCTCACTACCATTTGAGCAATTAATCTTTCCTAACATTTAATCCAAATCTCTTTTAGTTTAAAACCAGTCCCCCTTGTCCTGTCACCATATGCCCATGTAAAAATCACTCCTCCTTTTCCTTAAAATCCCACTTTAAGTACTGGAAGGCCACAATGAGATCTCCTCAGACCTCCTCTTCTCCAGGCTGAAGAACCCCAACTCTCTCTCATCATCATAGAAAAGATACAACATCTTTAATTATCTCTTTCTAGTAATTTTTAGTCATCTTCCTCTAGATAATATCTTCTTGGACAGGCAAAACAGACTAGCTGATAACATATATTTCTTACTTTTCTATCTTTGCAATTATGTGGGCTAAAACCAGTTTAACAAGGATGTTAACAACAATTTAATCCATAAATAGCAGCCAGTGTTTTTATAAGTTCAGAATAATGTCGCTTCTTTTTGGAGTTAATATATAATGCAGTACTGATGCATCAATATGATCCTTGCACTTCTTTGCATCTTGCAGCTGCTAGAGTGACCCACAGAGGGCCTGAAGACAGAGCACAGTTTTCTGTGTTTCTGAGGCGGTCTTAGGAAAAGAACTCTGAAAGCTTATTTCTCTAAAAAGGTCTTTCATTGGAATTGAAAGGCTTGTTGCTTCTCCACCCTCCGCCTGAATTCCTCTCCATCTAGGTAGTTACCTACAATAATGGGTGCATTTGTTGACAGTGATATTGCTCTCTATCCTGAGTGACTACCTGGAATGTCTTTGTGATGTAAAGTTTGCTAATACAGATATCTATTCTCCATTTACTTTCATTCTGTCATGAATGTCTCAGAGGAAACCTAAAGAACTAACTTTTTGCTTAGAGATTTTTTACTTTTTGTAGTTTATTATTTTTTCACTTTTCTCTCTCTGTTTGTAAATTCCTATTTCCAAATATTTTCTCAGACTTCTTAGATGCATTTAGCTGACAATGTATAAACATGAAAAACTGTTTGAATTTATCTTTTCAAATGATAATTAGGAAAGAAAAGCAGGATTTTTCTTTTTTTTTTTCAATAGATAATGCCAAACTCTTCCAAAATAGAATGCACAGCAGTTTGATTGTTCTTCTTACTTCTTTTAAACTTGTTTTGATTATTAAACACATTGTGACATGCTGGTAGCCTTTGCTGATAGAATCAGTCCTTATTCTCAGGAGGCATCCAAAGAGCAACTTTTGGATTTTCAGGTTTCAAGATGATGGAAATCTATTTTCAGCTTCCAAAGACAGAACTGTTTGTGCAAAAGCTCTTTTAACTCCTTTAATGAGAGATGTCAAAAATGAAAGGGCATACATGGTGTTCACTTCTGATAAAGGTTCAAAATTCCTGACACAGAAGTTTTAAAACAACTTCAGAAAACAGACGGTAAAAAACCTGTCAAAGGCAGCATATCACGGACCAATTGAAAAATAAGATAGAAAAAGAAATCACCTAAGTTTGCTTGTAAAGAAAAACATATTAGACACATTTGTACTCTTTTTAAAATCAATGTAATATATTTTTGTTAAAGCTCACACTTGATTTAAATTATAATGTTAGGTTTGCACATTTAAGCTATAACATCCAGCAGTATGAAAAATATTTGGGTTGATACAAGAATATAAACATTTACAGGCTCATGAACAGTAGCTTCTGGGAATAAAAATCAAGAACACAAACATCTGAGAAAGAATAATAATAGAAATAATATTAAATATAAGAATGTCAAAAATGTTAAACCAAATCAAGTATTCAGTTTTAATGACTGAATCTGTTATTTACTTGGAGACTGATTATTTATTAGAGTAAGTTATCTATAGTTGATCCCAGAGACAGTCCAACAATAAACATCGCAAGTATAACATAGCCACTTAAGGAGGCATTTAGAAAGCTAGCTTTTGCTATAGAGTTATTAAACTGAGAAAGGGAAAAAAAATAAAATAACTACAGTTGAAGAATTTTTTAAACTTTCAAGACCTTAAGTTTCTATCATGCATGAACATGTTTCTTCAACACAGTTAAACCAAAGACTTTCTGGAAAGCAAGAAATTTTTTTACCAGCTTTTTTAGACTGATTACTGGATTCATTGTGATGCTAAACTCAATGGATTATTGTCGACTGTAAAAGCTGCATTGCCTATATTTGGATTTTTAAAGTAAAACCAGCAAAATAGATTTTTTAGAACTTTTAAATTTATGAGTCCATAAATATCTAATATTGTTACAAATACATAATCCTATGGTGTTCCATGTGAGTATACTCACTATTCACATATATTGATTTAATAATCCAGATAAACTGTTTTGTCTGTTGTCTATTTGCAAATGATAAAATCTGTGCGTTAGTGCTTGTCATACTGTTTTTTGATCTTTTAGAGATTGAACGGACATTTTAAGAGTTCATTTCAGAGGGTAAACAAAATTGGAAAAATTCTTTACTCTTGCATAAAGCTGAAAGAGTTCTCATGACCATCAACTCTTTTCAATCATCATGTTTGAACATTCAGTAACAACTGAATCCCTTTAATAACAACAAATAAAATTTAATTCATACCTGACATATAAATTTTGTTCCCTCCTCCACAAACCTCTTTTAATAAATTTATGCTATTAAATTCCTAAATTGTTTTTTTATCATTAATTCTTTGCAAACTTCTTCTGAAGCTCTTGCAAAGAACTTCAATAGCATAGACTTGAGAAGCGTTTTAACAGCAAGGCAGACAATGCCAACTATTATAATCTGCTGGAAAAGGTCTTATCTACCAATTTTGCCCTTTAGAATGCAAAGATCTGGTTTTGTTGAAGTTGTCTTTATACCCACATTGAGTTGGTCAAGGTTTGCTTCAAAAAATGGGGAAGAATAACAAATTCTTTTACTCAGACATATTTAAAATGAGACTTTTCAATTATTTATTTTGAAAGAAATATATTTTAACATTTTTGTTGAGAGGCAATATATTTTTTAATAAACATATGAACATAAAATCTATTATTTAATCCAAAATATTTCCAGTTAACCAGTAAAGTTACAACAGAGTACAAACTACTGCAAGAATAGTCACATGAGTATATTGGGTACAATTTGTCCTCATATAAACCCATACATTTTTGATCTGCCCTCTTTTTCAAAGCATAAATCACTGAAGAAAAATCTCTACATTTTCTGCTTGGAGCTACTTCTATTGCATTACATTTCCTACTCAGTCAATGTGCCTTTCATCTTCCTTTCACATAGGTCTCTCAAGTGAGTGGAAAATGTTGTTGATATTTTAACACCTGTGTTATACACTGAGCAAAGAATAAAACATTTCTGTGGTTCCCAGCTGCCACTATAAAAGTGAAACTCTGAGGAAAATATACTTTGGCAACCTGCCTGTCTCAAAAAATTAAAATATATGAAACATACCAGAGAATCAGAAAAGACCAACTGAATAAATGTTATTGTTCATAATCGAGATCCTATTGTGTAGGTGATCTTCCCAAAAAAAAAGATTTTGTACCCGAACACTTAACACAAGAAAGCTAAATAACAGCTCTTTTGTGGCACTGAAGGGAGCTTCAAGCCTTGATTGCAAAGCTCGTTTTTCCATGTATAGGTCTATATGTCATTGCCTTATATTCACCGCGTGCTCTACTCAGCTGTCTCTTCTGATGAACAGACATGCACAGAAGCTCTCTATTTGGTGATGATTCATCTGTGCCATCTCACACAGAATCTCAGTACCACTTTATTTCCTGTGAACAATTTTATCATGTTTGCTCTTAGGTGAACTGTGATTCATGGAAACATCTATTTCTTTTTCTTCTTTTTCAGTTTAACACTCTTGCACCTTTCAAAAGTGTAGCTATGGCACAGTTTCTTCAGGCAGAGCAGTTTACTGCTGTAGGGTGCAGGTATACTGGGAAATATGGATCAAGAGTTTCACCTCTTCTCAGAAGAAAGTCCAAGAAAGTAGAGAAAACCGGACTCAGGTTAATAAATTTTCTTTCCTGAAAATCAAGGTTTGTGAGTATGTGATTAGTAGAAGGGCTGTGCTAAAGCTATTTGCTGGTGGAACTACTTAGAATTGTATAAAAATGTATAATGTAAAATTGTATAAAAATGAGGCTTTTTATTCAATAAAATAAAAACATTTTTAAAATCAGGAAAATATTATAATAAAAATTTGTTATTAATCAATCATATCTTTTAGTCAAAATGCTTGTGATCACTCTTGTTTGTAGGGCCAGAATAGGAAGGTGATATTTTGAAAAAAAAGCCTCCTAGGAATATACAAATGGTTGGAATAAAAGCCAATTAATTTTGTTTTATAAATTTCTTTGCATTCCCCAAGAGGCACTAATGGTCATTATTTATCTCTTCTCAGCATCTCTAAGAAACTGAGAGCTTTTTTTTCTCTTTGCAAAGGAGATTTGAGAGCAGGATAAGAACAAGATTGCATTCTGACCCTAAAAGAATTAAAAATGTTGTTAAATTATCTCTTCTGAGTAAATTTTTCCAGATGAAAAGAGAGGTTGTGATGCAAATAGACTTTTCATTATATGGTCATTATCCAGTGGGACTGTGGTCACGCTTTAAACAATGGAGGTCTGCCTCTCAACTGAGGAAGTAACTTTTAGACAGGCTATCAGGATAAAATCTAGTTGTTTTTCTGCAATTACTGTGTATAGATGAGTGGTCAGAACATCCTCTCACTGCCCCTAATTAAACTATTAGTAGATACTGCAGAAGTTTTTCTTTGTGTAAAATATATACCTTACCTACAGGCAGAGAGCAATTACCCCAGAGAAGCAGAGTGAGCGGTGCTGTTCAGCATTGCCTTCAGTTGCAGCATTCTATCAGTAATTGCCTGCTTCCTAAGCTACAGTTAGATCTTACCTCAAAAGTGTCTCCTTGAAGTTCACTAAAGATATTTTTTTCTGACTGATTATTGCCTTTCTCTTAATGATTGGCCTTGCAGAAAGGCTTTCTAGGATATTCTAAGGGGAGATTTTTTCCTTAATATATGGCTTAAGACACCCAGACATGAAGATAAAACAAGCATTGCCAAATTTGTGTTGATCTGTATAGAGAAGGATAAAAGACTTAAAGCCATAACAAGGAGTGAAACAGGCTGCCTGATCAGAGTTACTTAAGTCTTCTAACTCTGGAGAAAATATTTAACCTAAGATATTGAAAATTTCCTACTTTCCTTTGCTGGCAGGACTCATAACTCTTACTGACAACCCTTTACTACTATACAGAAGATAAGAATGGAATGTATGTGCTTAGTCCTTTAAAATTAAAAAAGGGAATTTGCATGTGAGGCCTTGCTTCAATAATTAAAACAAAGTATTTCTCCCTTTGTTCCAGACATTAGAACAGTTGAATTGACTTTTTATATAAATGGCCTAAAGCATCTAGTGGATTAAATAATACATAAGATAAAATTGAGTCGGGTTGAAAGAATACTCTTGTTGCGTATAGGTAAAACCTTATAAAATGAAGGCCTTGTTGCCTTCGTAAAATCACGGCTCAGGCCTGTTACTTCGGCTAAGTAGAAAAGGACTGTGGGAAAGAGACACAGCTGAATAAGTGGTAGGAAAACATGCTGTGTGACCATCGTGTGTTCACATCGTGGTGTGTGGTGGTTGGTGGAATTATGTTTGTTGTGCTTTAAAACTATGTAAACTGATAACCGGCTAACTGCTTTAAAAGGCCGTTTTTTTGCAATAAAGTGGCTCTCCTTTGCACCTGCCTGGGGGCTCTGCAGCGCTTCATAAAGCAACATACTCTGACTATTCGATTAAAATACTCAGAAATCTTCTTAAAAATCATAATTACAGTAATTGTTGTGTCAGTTTTGCAACAGAGAAACAGAACACAAAAACACAGAAACAGAGCAAAGAAAATAGCACCACTGTTAAAAACAGCCTATGCATAATTTTTCTTTCGCATATTATGTGAAATGAAACATAAAACGATGAAAAACAACACTTAGAATAGGACTGTATAATGTGTCTATCTTTTCTTTAGAAATTTATATAAAATAATATTGTATTTAGACTAGGTTGTCTTAATGGTAGCACTGAAGTTGAATCTAAAATATGGAAATATTAAAATATCACTATTTATTTTTGAAACTATTCAAGTGATTTTGACAGAAGATTCTGCATTTAGTGCAGCAACTTTCGGGTACTGTTGTTTGAACTGCCTTGTATTATTTATTTTCAGGTTTTAGGGAATCAAGTAATGTGTAAACAGTGCTTGCATTTTCTTTTGCTTCTAAAGCTGTCGTCATGCACAATAATAACTCATCACTCACACCTTCAGAAAAAAGTATTTTGAAGACTGCTTGAGAAAATTTTACACAAAATTTCAAGCTCCAGAAAAGTGTGAGCTAAGTTCCCAAATGAATTTTAAAAGTAGGATCTTAGGAAAAATTGATACCTACAAAACTGAATCTAAGCAAGAGATCATGAATGCTTTCTTATTCTGAGGTTTTGGTATTTCTTTTTGACTTTGTTTCACCACAGACATTAAGCTTGGTAGCATGTATGTCTCAATGTTTCTGCCTTTTCAGAATAGACAAAGAGACCTTACTTATACAGACAGATACATAGCAGAAATAAAATGTAGAAAATGTTGAATATTTTGATTTGGGCTGTGTTTTACTCCAAGTTATTCAATACATCATGATAAATGGGGAAGAGTGAAAGATAGAACAAACTGAAAGATAATCACTGAGGTCCAATGAGTTTTACATACAGAATTAAAATTCCTAGGTGACAGCATCATGATGTTTTCACAGACTTTTGAAGACAGGTGATTTAACATTATTGTTCAAGATAAAGGATGGATCTGGTAAATGACTACAATTACTTCAGTATTTGGGCAATTTCTTTTATTAAAAATTCACAAATTGTCTGTAAGTTTTTGGATTCTCAGTCAGGTGAGGCTGTTGAAGAACCACAAAGATGGATATAGTGAAGAACTTTGGAGTGCAGAAACTAATTTCCCACTGACATTTGAATTAACTGACAAAGAGATCAGGGAAATGAATTATTTCACTACTACTTCTTCAAAGAGTTCCAGGTTCATGATGATCATGAGTCCAGAAACATGACTAATTCACACTCCTGTGACATTCGGCTTCATCTGATACCTAGGATTCAACAGGCAGAAGTGCTTCAGTAGGCTGAATTTAGTACTGTTGAGTTATATTCCAAAGTAAATTATGTTAGAACAAGAAATGGAAGGAGAACAGGCTTATGACCCAGATCTGTAAAAGTGTAAATATCTCCTCTTTTGCTCTGAACTCCTTCCTGTTTTCAAATAATACTAAATTAATAAAATGAAATGTTTGTGCCAACTGTTCAGGCAGATAAGTTGTCTCCATCAAAAACAATATCTTGAGCTGAATTAAGTGGATGAACATCTTGATTTTGTCTCAAATTCAGTTCTTCAACACAGCACTGTTATGCAACCCCTCTGTTTTGTGGCAACAGCCTCTAGTAAACCCATAAGAAATGCTAAAATTTTCTTTAAAGAAGGATACTGATAAAGTAGCAAGGAAGTCTGGGGTTTTTTTGTGCCAATTCTATTGTTTCAGTAACTTCTGTGAAATCCAAGAAGAATTGCACCTTTCTTTTTGTTCTTTCTTTCAAGTGTTTTCTTTTAAACCATAATAATCCACTCCATAAAGATCAGTTAATTTATTCTCATCCAAAGACAGAATCGACTTTTGATCCACAACAATTAATTTCAGTCTGGTTCCAAGGTTAAGCTTGTTTCTCCTGAACTTGGGAGTTTGGAGAATGGTAGAAATTAAGGTTAGATGATTAGCAACAAGCTTCTTATATTTATCTTTCCACTGAATAAATGACTCATTAAATACTTTGGGCCCCATCACTGCGTAGCAGTTAAACACCTTCTCACATTTAAGGAAGCCAGAATGTCTAAGACAGTGAACTTAAAATCAAATGAATATTTATACTTTACAGAGTGGGATGATTATCCACCAGCTTCATTTATGTGCATGCTGAAATGAATATGCAAAATTATGCTGGGCAATTGATATCATAGAATCATAGAATTATTTGGGTTGGAAGGGACCTTAAAGGTCATCTAGGTCCAACCCTCCTGCCATAAGCAGGGATACCCTCCACTAGATCAGGTTGCTCAGAGCCTCAGCCTACCTGAATTTGAACACTGCCAGAGACAGGGCATCCAAAACTTCTCTGGGCAATCTGTTCCAGTGCCTCACCACCCTCACAGCAAAGAATTACTTTTTATTATTGAATCTCACCCTACTTTCTTTCAGTTTGAGGCCATTCCCCCTTGTCCTGTCACTACATGCTCTTGGAGAAGGTCTCTCTCCAGCTTTCTTCTAGGCTCCCTTAAGGTACTGGAAGGACACAATTAGGTCACCCTGTAGCCTTCTCTTCCACAGGCTGAACAATCCAATTCTATTAGTCTTTCTCTGTCAGAAGGGTGCTCCATCCCTCTAATCAACTTCGTGGCCTTCCTCTGGACTTGCTCCAACAGTTCAATGCCCTTCCTCTCCTGGGGACCCCAGACATGGATACAGCTGTGGACTATGTACATGAGTACATTAATATTAAATAAACCAATTATATTTAACTAAGATACCATATTTCTAAACAGAATTTAGCCAAAGAAAATCTTCTTGATTATTGAGGAAATACACTGCAAGATAAAGGTTGATAATTTTGATCAAAGGCACATGTGATGTTTAGTTGGTTGAATATTAGAAAAGAATATTTATCAGATAAAATATATGGGACCTCAGTGATCACACACAAATTTCCTAGACAAACTATAGCTGAGAATGGTTTACTTAAAAAATGGGCTGGTATATCCTTCTCCTTATATTTTAAAAATATATATTTAAATTGCAATGCCTTATTTAATAAAATATTAAATATATCATTTTAAAAGCATGGTTCATCCTTTTCTGTATTTTGATAGCTAGTCCATTCTTAGTTCTTCCATGTGTGTTGCTACCACTTTAAAGTGATGACCTGCTGAACAAAACTATTGAACATCAGTAAAATCAGATAGTTGAGGTTTACTATCAGCTGTCAAAGAGGGGATGTGGCAAGTTATTAGCATTCTGATACAGCACTTCTCTGGCAAACTGTCCTGAGAACAATGAGGCAGAACATCATTAGCCTGTTGTCAGGATAATTAGAATAATGAAAATATGAAATAATACAGATGTAATTGCCATCCATTACAATTCTGAAAATTAACTTATAATTTGTTTCATCCTCATTGAGCAGTGTAAAATATTTAAGGAGACTGAAAAAAGGAAAACAAGAATTCACAGCTATGTTTTGTAGTATTTAGTTAGATTGACATGAAATTTCAAAACCCGTCACTAAGCCAAGCTGGCATCATGAAATTACATTTATCAACCTTGTTGTTGAAGCCTAATACTGGTATTTACATATATGATATGTAAATAGCCAGTGTGCAAGCAATGAAATAATTATATAGAGCAATAATATAATAATTATGGGAAAATTACAACATTTGAATATAAAATATTATTTCAATCTGAAAATACTTGCTATAAATTTTAAATTAAAATGTTGTTAATCTCCAGGACATAGCCCTGTGCTTCAGTTTTTACAAAAATTTTTCTTTGATTTCAACATTCCAAATTAATTACTTCATGATTTTATTTTCTGCATAATAGTATGTATAATGTAGATGGATAATAAAATCATCAAAATAGCAGAAATTGAGGCTGAACAATATTAAAAGGTAGTTTTTACTCCCACCACCTTTGCAAATGTTGGGTCAGCTACATCTGCACCATTTCTGAACAAACACCTTTACAACGTGCTCTGAGGAAAAGGATCTGAGGGAGTTGCCACAGCTTCCCAAAAAACAGCTATAGTACTGCACAGTCCTCACCGCTGCACATCCCAACACAGACCTTCCCTTCTATTATTTAATGTCTGCTCTGAAATGAGTTTTGAGAAGGGAATAAACTCCTTAGGAGCTATGTTTTATTTATATGAACACTGCTACTGTCTTTTCCTTTCCTTAGTCTAAATATACTTAAACCTTTCATCTTCCTTTCAGTGTTTGATTTTTCCAGACCTTTGAAAAGCCTCCTGCTCTCTCTGAGAATCTCCTTAGTAGAACCACTCCTTTGAACTTGCATTGCTCCAAATTTGAAATGCTAAAGATTTATCAGCTCTGAACGCAGTAAAATCACAGTTTTATACGCAGCATTTTTACTTGTGGACCCAAGAACAGTGTTTGCCAACTAATGCTGCAACCTGTTACTCTAGAAAATCCTGTTCTCTGCTGATTTTAAATATCTTGTCTTATGCGGCTACTACTAATGTTATCAAGGGTGACAAGAGGAACATGTTCTGATTTAGATTTTCATTTTGTTTGCAATAAAAATTTTAGTGGAAATATGCATCCAAAACAGTATTCATTTCTTTTTCAAAGTATTTATTAGAGGATATTACAATTTCTTTAGCCTTTTAAAGCAGTAAATCTATCTAGGTAAGGTATTTTAAGAAAATGGATTTTTTCTTTAATTTCAAAGCATATGTACAATATAGCACATAAGTATAATGTTGCACAGAAGATAAATTTTATCAGTTTCTGTGGAATAATATTGCTTTATTAATATAGTGTCTTTTCAAAGTTGTAGTGAGAAAGGAAAAGTAATTTTATTTCATGTTTTGTGGAAAGTTTTTCTCATTCAAACAGCAGATATATTTGCTGAAATCTGTAATGTTTTCTAGTACTATTTTAGCTATTTTAAACCAAAATAGAAACAATCCTTTTCTGTGCTAACCTTTTCTTCTGAATCAAAACTCCAATATTTAATACCACAGTTTGATTGTGTTCCCCTTTTAAATTGTATAAAAGGCATACTGCAATGAAGAAATGCTATCTTCAAAAGATAAAGAGGTACACAATTCAAACACTGTTTATTCAAATAAGTAGCTGAAATGAAAAGAAAGCTCCTGAACAAAATATTTTGAGTTTCTCTTCATAAAGGTCAAGAAGTAAAATCATGGATAGAAAAGTTTAAAAGTGGAGGCACTGACTGGGACAGCAGCTTCCAGGAGCCATTTTGCTGCAAAGGCCTCATAGCTCATTAAGCTAAAATAGAATTATTGTGTCAAAAAAGAAAACCTCTGCCATTTACATTTAAGGGACAGGGTTTACAGAATGGCTCAGCTACCTCTCCATGCCAGACTTATCTATTTTAGCTCTTTATTTACAACTGACTCATTCATATTCAAACACAGAATAGATCTCAGTTTTTAAATTAAACCATGCAGAGAGGACAAATGCCTTCAAGTAGCTACTTTTACACCTGGTGTTGTAAGTGGTGTCACAATTGAGCTTTTTGTAGCAATGACAGAGCACTGTGCAGAAGAGGTGGTAGCTGTCTCCTTGGGGACTGCAGCTGACTGTCACCTGACTAATTGAAATTCCTCTGCAATGCCAGCTGCTGCTGGGCTGCTGTGGAGCTGATCGTCCTCTTCACTCATCGGTCTAGCAACTACTGTATCCATCAGTCTGAGTCCAAGGGAAGCAAGGTCCCGACAGCCACGTCCCACGGCCCCGCGAGGGCTCTGCGCACTGAGGCCGCGGTGGGCATCAGTCTCCCAGCCTCGGTGTCTGGCACGGAGCACCGGCTGTCTGCCCTGTGACTCAGCGCTTCAACGCCATCGGGCAGCCTTCACCTCAGCTAGAAATAGTTTATCTTGCACATCCAAAGGTGGAATTAAATACATGCAAGATGCATACAAAACGTTAGGAGCGCTTACATAATTAAGTCCCAGATTTTCATTTATAAATGTCACACAAGCAGTCGCAGGTGAGGAGTCCAACCTAGAAAATAAAGTGACACTTTGAAAAGGAGGATGAAAATGAGTCATCAGCACCATAGCCTGAGAGTCAGTCTTTTGTTTGTTTTGATTTCATTTCATTACATTTCCTTTTTTTATGACTGCATTGCCTTGCTTTTTGAGCTATAAAAAAACAGGACATATTTTGCCTGTTTATACTCTGCTCACTCCAAGATGTTAACTGAGTCATCAATAAGCATTTATCTTGGCACTTCCCAAGCATTAACTCTTCATATTTGTCACAGAAAATAGGAAAGATTTTCTCTTTTCAAGGCTGAGCTCAAGGTTATTCTTGAAAATGGCATTCTGTTTAAACATCAACATTTCATGGAAATTAGTATTGAAATTTTTACTTTTTAAAATGACATGTTAATTTCAAGCCTCTGTAAAGAATAGTTATTGACAATGATGTCAAGCCATTTTGGATTACAAATCTATAACTTCAGCAACTGTTAATAGGAGTTGTAAACTGACTATGTCAATGCAATACCAGGAAATGTCATTGAAAATAGTACTTTCAAGAGCAGTTTTAGTGTTTATCTTTTTTATTTTTATTTTTTTTTTTTAATAGCAGTAATACTGAATAAATTAATGGGAAAGTAAAGATAACAGAATTGGGGCTTATATAACTCAATATCACAAATTGATCAAACTTCAGACACCAGGAGACCATATTCAGTATCTTCCCCTGCCAGAAGGAGGAAGATGAAAGCTCTGTTCACCATACGAATACCCTAACAACCAGATTTGGGGCTAAAGAGAGGAAATACACATAATGCACTATTTAAGCAAACACATTTAAGGATTCATTTGACCACAGAGATGAAATAGACATAAAATGATTTTCTATGATCATACTTAGAACATCATTTTAGAAATCATGAAACTTTTTGTTTGATGCTAAATACAGGGAGTGATATGTTCTTTCGGAAATAGTCATTGGATAAAGTGTTACTGAATATAGTATCGAAATACACGTTTGAAGTTGGAACAAAATTCAGATCTTTGTTTACAAAAATTATTATAGTATAAAAACCTCTTTCAGTCTCTACTTCCTGTTTTTTTCCCACATATTTTTCAGGCTTTTTTTCCACCCTCGGATATAAACTTAACTTCTTCCATCAGATTTTCAGTGACAAAGGCTATAACTTCGCCAGACAGTCTGTTTAATGGTTACCACCTTTATTATTAACAAGACTTGCACTGTCTCACTGCAATTTAAGCTGTTTTTTACTTCCCATCTGTCATGAGAGATTATTCTATTACTTTTTGAAATCCTTTTCTGTTCTTGAAGTTGGAGCATCTTTAGGGTTGGAAGTCATCTTTCTGTGTGTTGTGTAATGCAAGTCTTTCTCTCTTTCTCTCTTTCTTTCTCTTTCTCTCTTTCTCTCTCTTTCTCTTTTTTATCTTTTTTTTTAATTTTTTTTTCCTGTTCATATACATCTGTGTGATGCTTTTTTTATTTCTCAACAGCATGATACTGCTGACTCATGACCTAAAATATTTTCTGAAGAACTGTTACCAAACCGGTCATTTCCTGTCCGGTGTTTATGCAGTCAACACTTCCTGAGGACATCTGTGAGCTGTGAACCCTGCTCTATGGACCACCTGCCAGTAAATTATATCTTGTAATGTTCAATACCAATGCCAAAGTACTTTTTGGAACTCTACATGGATTGTGGCATTTTTTTAACCTCTTCATATCAATATTGAATTGATTTTTAGACAGTGTCATTCTGGACTTGATATTTTACTGTTTAACAAAATTTACGAAAGTATAAGAAAGTGAGGTAAAGTGAGATGAATATCTTTCCTGCAGATATAAAACACATCCATAAAAGTAATCACATTTCAAGTTCTTACTTTTCTAATAGTCCAGTTTCCATCCTATAAAAAAACATGGTGATTTTACAGATGCACATGAACAGGACTAATACAACACAGTGTCCCTTAACTAGTAGGTTCTGGTGCACTCTCCTGAATTGTCTAACACAACTCAACGGCTAAATAGCTCCAGAACCTACATTAAAATAGGGCTTTGTCAACTCCTGGGGGTTTTTTCCTGCATTTTATTTACCATGCAATCATCTTAGTTCTCTGATAGAGTTCTAGGCAGTCCAGAACTTGGGACAGTACAACTGCTCGTTCACTCTCTGTATATGCAGTGAGACGGAGCTGGGTTTTCTGGCTTGTGATCATAGACGTATAACTGGATCCACTACTGTGTGCCAGCTCCATGAAAGTGAAAAGAAAATCATAAGCAGGAAGAGGCTGATGGTTCTTCAGAGTATTCAAGGGGGAGTGCTGACCTGCATGCCTTCGCCACAGTCTGAGCATACCCACAGCAAACACTCCAGTCTTTCAGTTCTATCATTGCTTCAACATATGCTGCAGATCAGCTCTTTTTATACTCCTACTCACTCAAAAACCCAGAGAGCATTCTTCTTTTAATGATTTCTTTTGCTCAAGCCTCAGTTTTACACCCAGAAGTTCTTGTGACAGCAGGGAGTGGTAGAATACAAGATGAATGCTGGAAAAGCCCCACAATAATTGCAATTTCACATGCACACAAATACAACCCATCTTTTTATCAAGAAAGATACAACATAGGTTGTAACATGGTACCCAAACTGTGTGAGCACAAGATAACAACAAACGCCTTGAGAACACAGGTGCAGATGAACCCGGGGGTTCTGGACATGTAGCTGCAAATCAGAAACAGTCAATATTTGCTCACTAAAGGAAAGCAGTCTTGAAAGCTGGGCAGAGCTGGTTTATGGAGTAATGAAGAGAACAAAAAACATACATGCAGCAAATGTAAATCACCCCATCTGCTGTCAAAACAAAGGTAATAACATGGAAGTTAAATGATGAGGGAACGGGTGATGAATGAAAAAAGGAGAGGAAATATAAATACCTCTAGTATTGCCCCTGGTTTAAGGATGTTATGCCTGATCAATGCCACTGTTTATCTGCAGCAATTCTTCTGTTCTGCTTGCCAGAAAAAGAACACTGGTTTTTTTCAACTGCATTCACTCTATTTTCCTACATAATTATATGTAGTGTGATCTTTTGGTGAGGAAATCAAGAATTTTTAAAAGCTGAACCTGTGGTTTTGCTCCAGTTTTTATACATGACAAGGTGATTGATACCATAGAACTGAACCAGATGGGTGATGCCCTGTAGAGAGCTAGGTAGATCAGTAGGTATTTCAATAGACAGATTGATATTTCCCCTGTATTTTTATATTTGTTTACTGGAATGGAATCCTACTCTCTATAATTGATGAACTTCATTGATTTAATAAACATAGATGGATTTATTAAATACTGTAGACAAGGAGAGAAAGTGTAAAACAGATATTGCAAAGATATAATTAACATGTATCAATAAGAAAATATTACTTATTCAATATTAAAAAAAAAAGACTCCAGTGCATATCTATTTTAAGGCTGTAAACTACTAAAATTTGTTGGAAAATACAAATCACTAGCAAAGAAAGTTCGTAATACTAAAGACAATTTCAAGGATTAATAAGTTCCTAAGAATAAGAAATAGCTTTTGCTGCATGGATATTAATTTGATATATATCATTATCATGTCCAAAAAAGTCAATAAAGAATAATAATAAAACCTGAAACCACTAACTTGATGTAACTCATTCTTTGTGAAATACAGCTCCTGCTGCTTATGAAATACTTGTGCAAGACTTTGCTACTGTAAAGTACAATCACGTATGCTCTCAGTGAGAAATTTGCCATGTAAGACTTCTCTCAGCTGCCCTCTTAGGAACACACTGAAATAGAATCAGAGAATCCTTCAAATTGAAAAAATACCCTTAAAATCATTGAGTTCAACCATTAACACTAATGAGTCCACCACTAAACTGTTTCTTAAACACATAAAACAATATTTTGATACATTTGGTATTGTTATGTTTTTAAGATGGGGAGGTGCTATTTGATAATGGCATAGAATTTCTAATATAAATAAAATCTTTCTTCTGTCATAAATAATCTGTATACACACATATGCACACATATTTATATACCTATGTAAAAAAGCAGACAAATGCAAGATATCAGCAATAATGAGAGACTTTGATTCCTCACTTCCTTTCTTTTCTACAGTACTGCATTTCTTAGAAAACCACAGATTAAGTGGAAAATGTTAGTGTTTCATACTAGCAATGGTCATACAGTCTTGCAAGGGAATTAAGCACAAGTAAAAGAAAAGTATTGTTGAAATGTATTTCAACAGAAGACAACAATGCAAACATGTTGATGTTTCAAGAAACTGAGTGGTCATAGTAACCCAGAAGAACACTTTAATCATTGGTTCTAGTACAAGGTACTGCTTCCAGTATTCACTGGGCATCACCCACAAAGCAGCAGAACTAATTTGTTCCTACCAAAATTATGAGAGGGAAATCTTCTATATGAGAAACTGGTAACAGACCATTATTTTTCAGACTGTGAAACATCCAAAAGAAGTCACCAGCCCTTGAACCAGACTTGATCAGCATGAGGAATGAGCACAACCCATGTTTTAGTGAATGGATAATCTGATGTTTCTAACTCCTTTTCTTTGTTGGATTATTTTGAGAGAATTTGAACTCTGGCAAACAGCATGAGTGGTACCAGTGTTTCTGAGTAACTTGATAATCAAAACAAATAAACTACTTCAAAGACTATTCTGGTTGCCATATTAGCTTTAAAGTTCCAGCCTAAGTAGGAGGTGATTTTCTCAGCTGAAGAATATTGCTCATTAGATACATACTTCTTGCATGCCAGACTTGCTGTTTGGACTATGAGCTGTGAGGTGTGACCACTTCCAACAGAGGCACGTCCATCATCCTTCTGGGTTTTATAGTTTCTGCATGATTTGCCCTGCGCTTAATGTTTCCCACACATCATATTCTCATATCCATGTGGCTGAACGAACATGTATTTAAAATTATTTATATTTAGATTGCATTATTTCACTTGTGATTTCTGTGTGAAGTAGACAAAGTAATGTAATGTAATGTAAAGAAATAGTAATGTATCAGTTTGAGCTGGTGTGTTTCACAAAGCCGTTCTCCATCTACAAATCTACTACATATTTATTTTTAGAATCAAGTCTGTCATTGAGGTATCATACAAGAAAATACCTAAAAAAGAGATAATTGAAAATTACTGTTACTTTGCATATTTTCATTTTTATAAGATTATTTATAAAAACTGACGTTCAAATTTACTCTAAGCTTTCTTAGATCTTTGCAGTAAGAGTATATATAATACTGTAATATGATCTATGAAAAATATGCTGTGTCATTCTGAGGATCCTCAGCTGTTTTGTATTCAGAGAAACATACCTTGACCTTTAACAAGAGCCAAACTAAAACTGATAAAACCCCAGGAGTGCATATTGTTTTGCAACACAAATATTGTATTATTTGAGACTGTCTATTCCAGTGATTAAATTACACTGTCAGAAAGAAAAGCTTTGCAACCTCCCTATGTTTCAGTCATTTCACTTCAAGTTGTCCTGAGTTTAGCATCATAATAGTGGTAAGAGAAATGCTGATCAAATCTAGGTGACTGCGGCTAGTCTCATTAAACTCTCACAGTAAAATAAAACTAATTACAGCTTGAGTACTAATTGGAAAGAATATTACACAACAGAATACTTGTACACTGTAGTTAATAGGACAAGGAATAATGTGTAGAAATAGAAAGAAGGGAAATTCAGGCTGGATATTGGAAGAAATTCTTCACTGTGAGGGTGATGAGACACTGCCCAGGGAGGCTGTGAATGCCCCAACCCTGGAAATGTTCAAGGCCAGGTTGGACAAGGACTTGAGCAACCTGGTCTAGTGACAGGTGTCCCTTCCCATTGCAGGTGGGACTGGGACTAAATGACTTTTAAGGTTCCTTCCAATGCTTAACATTTAACCAGTATATGACTTTATAACTTTTGGCTTAGACACTCAAAGGTGTAGATAAGGCTAAAAAATGCCTGTAAGGAACTGCCATTTATATGGCTGAAACTAGTTAAAACTGCATGTGCTGCCATCCATCGATTCCCAGGTTTTCTGCCTTCACTGTTAAAATCTGTCCAGGTTTGCAGTTATTTCAGTATGTCTGAAAAAAAATACTATTATAATACCATTTCTATGTGTCCTTGTATCATTGGAGAGTTGGAAATTTAAAGAAGATCATTTTCTTTTTCTTCTCACATTTTTCATCTTGCTTCCGTTTATCTCTATGAGGATACATATGTTCAATCTAATTTTGCTACCATGTTTTTTTGGTTTTGAATCAGTGGTTTATTTTTCCTTCCAAGATGATCAATTTTTTCAAGCACTCTTGTCCCTGAAAAATAATTTGTTCCATGTCAGTTCTGTCTGTTTCCTCAGCTCTTTCTCTACCCTATTGTGCTTGCTTTGTTTCTAATTTTCCTCAGTTATGTTTTCTTTCTACATCATGCAGCAGCTTGCTACCCCTGGTTAATTAGTGCTATCAGTACACAACTATTATGCACTATTACTCTGCCATAGGGCACTAGCAACACAGTAAAAGTGTTATCCCACTTTTTTTTTTTTTTT
>VZTE01003867.1:89379-120067 GCA_013397775.1 Eulacestoma nigropectus | reverse complement strand
GGGGGTGGGGGAAATTTGTAGTGAAATGGTTTTGAAAATGGAGAAAACAGATTTTGGAAAATCCTCAGTCTCCTAGTTCAGGGTGCCTGGGATAAGGCAGCTGAAAAATAAGGTTCCTTGGGAACTCAAGGATGGAGGATTTTGTGATCCTACTCCTAAGAAAAGGGTGTGGACAAGCCTAAAACTAACAAGGAAAAAGAAGGACGAGAGAGCTAGTAAAAAACAGATGGGAAAGTGAACTTCAAAACTAATCTGTCTTGTTAGCAGGCCTCATGGTAGTATTACATTTCTCTGCAAGTATGATCTGAACAAATTCTGGCAGAATAAGGTTGCAGTAAAAGAGGTTCTAGTGTTTTTTCTAGTAAGCAAGACAAAGAATTGAAGAAAGGAATAGAATATATTTTTCTGTTTGGGGAGTTGAACAATGACCTATAATTACTGTGCCATGAAACTCCATGGTATGCTAGGCAAAATAATTATCTGAATTCTTCTGGATCCCTACAGTCTATATGCTACTTATGACTGCCTTAAAAACCTGGATTTTTTTGGCAGAAATTCTGACAAAAATTCTGTCAGTGCTTTTAATTTACGTATTTTATTTAAAGAAAAGTAAGGTGCAAAAACCCGTGCGTAACTTTTTAAAATAAGGACAGAACATTACTGTGTTCATTCTAGCATATAGTTCAGTTTACCTACTGGAGAGATAATGGAAAAGTAGTGTTATAAACGTGGATGTATTGATGCCTTTAAAAAACTTCAGCATGCTAGCAAGGGGTGAGTGCCATAAAAAGTACACAAGGAAATTCTTTTTCTTTCTTCAGATCATAGTTTGGATAATGGGCAACAGAAAAAAACCTTAGTCTTAAAAACTTATGATTAATAAAGTGCAGTCAAATATTAATGAATGATCTATGTCTCAAGAGCTTTCTGTGATGTTAACTGAATGAGAGACAGGCTATCTGGGAAAATATGTGACCATATAAGAAGACTATATTAAAGAGTAAGTACATAAGAATTATGCTGTTTTGACTGCCATATACATGACATTTCATAACGTTTGAAAACATTTTGGGATTGAATAGACCTGTAAATGTTCTTTCCAACCTATATGGTCTACGATTCTATAACTGTGATGGCATTGCAGTGTTGATTATGCTGTTTCAAGTTCAGGCTTTCATGTCTTGAGAGATATTTGTATTTTTTTTGTGAGAAACTAGTAACAGGCATGCTCATCATAACTAAAAGGAGGGTTTAGCAGTTGGTAATACCTTCCCATACAGATCCACAGGTCCCGTCTAATAACTTCTCTTTGATATTTTCAGTATTGTTTGCATTTTCACAGATTCATACTAGCTATTTTGTTTACAGTTCTTTATGAAGTACAGCAAAGCATTTTAAAAAATCTCGTTTGGGGCTAACTTGGATGTTAGTGATAAAACAGATTTCACACATAAAATTGTCAAAGCAGCAGGGGATTTGAAAGTGCTTGAAAGGAAATATGGAAAACCAGCATAAGCAGTAACAAATAGGGGATGCCAGGCACAGCAACGTCTCAAATTCTACGCTCATTTTAGCTTAGATTACTAAATCTTGGGCCACTCACTATGCAGAGCACTGAAACATCTTTGGAGAATAAATATATTTTTGAACAGAGCATAATAATGATAGTACTCACTTTTTTACGTATCATCCAAGATATGGGAAATTTGGGTTCTTCAAATTAATCATGAACTGCATTCCAGAACAGTAATTACAGCATGTTATTTCTAGACATAAATAAAAGAGAACAGGCTATCTGTACAGGTCCTGTATACAACACTGTATGAAAAAGGACTATAGGAGAAAAAAAACCAAGTTCTCGGTTCTAGGAAGTAACTGTTCAAGCATCAACTGGGAACCTGATTTCAATTCTTAGGTCTTGCAGTATTTAATAGCTTTAACATTTTTGAAAATAAATATATTCAAAGATCACAAAATATCTTTATCCCAAAACTATAGCCTCAATACTAAGGGATCAACCTACCTCAGTTAAAGTATTAGACAAGAAAATTGTCTTAGGAAGTCTAGTTTTGAATATTTTCTGTGCCTAATAAGTTTTATCACGTGCTTCCTCAGAGGGAGCGCTAAACCACAGGCTGTTGTCCAACATGTCCAGATCTTTCGTCCAGCTGCACAAAATCAGCCACATCACCTATGCTTTGGACTGAACTTATGGCCATGGCTTTGTGCTAGGAAAGGACAGGAAAGGCCTGATAAATTGCCCATACAAGGAATTATGGTGTGTTTAGATTAGAGAAGGCCTTGTCAAGGTGATTGCTGTTCAGACCAGGATTTTCAGAAGTCACAAACAGATAAGTTCTAAACAGCTCTCAGGCTGAAGAGGTAGTCAGTTTTAAATGCCTTAACAATTAGGCAGCAATGCAAATGTGTAAATAAGCATGACATTTTTTCTAAATATTGCTACAGTTGTAGTCAAAGAAATTTTAGTCAAAAATTTCTGTTCCCAGAACAGATTGCAATGGTTTGCTGGTTATGTTGATATATCTATATCTATGTCTAAATCTATATCTTTTCTGTCTCTAGCTACCATAGAATCTGTTGCTTTCTATTTCTATTGCTGTCTCTATCTGTTGATATCTACATGTAAGTGGGGAATTCATTAATTGATAATGGTTTTAGATATTCTCCCAAAATTGAATGAGTAGATATTCAAGGCCAAACAAGTCACCCTACAAACGCTTTACATTTAGAAGAGTGGGAAAAGTACCTCCAGAGTTGGATTCATTTGATCCTAAAACAAAGCATCTAAATTGGACTAGATGACTTTTCCTTGACTTTTCCTAACATTATTATTCATCCAAGGCCTTTAAAGGGTTTCTAAAAACAAGTCACACACACACACACACATATGTATATATCACTATACAAACATACTAAGTTGATTATGGCCTCTGTATTTTTTTTTTCTTTTAAGGGAAAAAACACTATTACATTTATGTATATAATTATATATGGTCATAAATATATACAGACTGATATAAAGTCTAGATATACAACTGCACTAGGTTTTTACTTGGTTTTGTTTTGTTTGTGTTATAGTGTGTATATAGTTTGCACACAATATATAAAATAGTTGTCAAAACAGTGGAAATAGTCTGAGGCACCTCAGCAGCAACTAATTCCAAATGTGACATTTAAGGGTAAAGTACATAGTAACAGCATTCATTTGGTCTACAGATTGCCAAAATCTTACACCTACACTATTTCTTCAAACAATAGCATGCTGTGCTCATTACATGTTGGAGAGCCTATAAAGTAAGTTCCTATAGTTATATACATATTGCTTCTCCCCAGATTCACGCTGTGTAGCATCAGTGACTTCAGCTTATTTTAACTAATACAAATTAGGTTAGAATCCAGACAATAACTGAAGTGCAGTTGTACCTTTCTTGGGTAAGTAAATAACTGTTTATTTCTAAAACAAAATTTTTATTGATAGAGGAAGTTTTACTCTCATCTATAAGATAAAATGATTTCTAGATTCTTAACATGAAAAAGACTGGTGACCATAGCGTCCTCAAAGTAGGCTATAAAATTGGTTTTATTTGCTTAGTCTTAACTCTGTGTTGTGTGTACATGTCAGAATCACAAAGTTCTACATAACTTTGAAAGCACCTTGTCCTCGAAGTAAAAAAGAATAATATTGGCTTCAATTTTCTGCTATTTTATTTCTGCTTTTCCCATCCAACAAGCTAGTCAAATAGACTCTGCTGCATGAGTAAAACAGATGACAAAGGAACACATCACGCTCAATGTCCTTGGGCATATTTTGTTGACTTTAAATAGTATCTAGCACTTCATGACAGAAAATCATTTTCATTTCAGAACTTTAACAGCTGAAATAACAGAAGGATAGGTAGGCCTGTAGTGGTTCACTAAATACAGAGTAAGAAAAGCTTCAAAATATGTCCTGGTCTGAAGTTTTTCATGCATCACTTAATAAGCTGAGAAACTGAATTACAGTTAATAGTAAAATATAACTTTACTTTTAATGTCAAAAACCCTCTTGTGTTCCCTCTCCTACTGAACTATACAGTAACATGCTAACTAGGACTGTTCACGTTTTTTTGGTCTGAGAGAACAAGTACAAGGATCTGCCACAGCATATTGTTCTAAAACTAACAATTCATTAGTGAATGTGAGTCGGCACTTTTGTTATATTAATGACCTGTATATATTTGTCTGTGGGGGAAAAAGAAGGATGGAATTTCCATTCCTTTTTTTCTTTTCGGTAAAGTTCTTACAATGCGAGTTATTTTATTCTATCAAAATTTGGAAGTATAGCCTTTCCCATGAAATATGCCACAAAATGTTACAGACTGCTATGCTTGCAGGTGGTTTATGACAATTAAACAACTTTCAGCCATTATAAAAATACTTTTTCCTCATGTTGTCCATTTTCAAATAGAGACCGTAACTCACCTAGATTTAGAAAGTGTCTGCATCCAAGAAAGTAACTTCTGGCACCCTTCAAAGTCACTGAAGGGAACAGGCTCTTTTAAGGTGTCACTCATCCGATAGATGAGTACATTCACATGGCAACATACTAATTTAATCCTAAAGTGTTTTCCTGTTCCTGTTGACTATAAAGGAACTTCAGGTGATAGTTTCAGACACAGCAGCCTATATTTTAGGCTCTGCATTGGTCAGATTAATCCTGTTAAAAATGTCCAGTTTCCATCTGCAGAGTCAGTCATAAGGAGCCAGTACTGACGAAAGAAAGAAAAAGACACTTGCTGAAAATGGAGCTCATGGCACCTACCTGGCATTCTCTGCTCTGCCTGCTGATGGAATCTGTGTGCAAAGCATATGCAGCTTTAGAGTGTCTGTCCTATCACCAGCCAAGCTATTCACCAATATTCATGTGACTTGATTTCAATGTTCTGAAACCTTGCAGACAGAACAGTTTAAAGCTTTTCCCTTTTTGACTAATGAGCAATGGATTCTGAGTGTGCTTTTTCTAGATAAGACTTAACTTATTATAGATTAGAAACAATGTCACGTGTTTGCATGAATGGAAAATCAAATACCAATCAAAAATCATTAGTTCTTTAAGATATTATTTCCAAAGAAATGTTAAGAAATATTGATCTGTTGGAAAACAATAAATTTTGAGAAAAGTAAGATAATATAATCAAATAAGCAATGAATTATGGAGTACTTTCTGACCTGCAAAATATCTTTAACGTCAAGTTTTCCAGGCATTTGAACATTTAAATTAAGTATGCTTATGAAGTAAAACACTTAACTTTACATACTTTATTTTGAATTTACCGCTGCATATTCTTAAACCCAAAATTAACCATAAGGTGACACACTCTTTTGACAAGGTGCAGTTTATCTGTTTGATACATGGGTAGACTGGAAAAAATACATATGAAAACATCTAATACATGACCAAATTTTCAATGCGATCAAAATAAATCTCCATTACAAAGCATCAGATATTTAATAACCTATAGCAGTAAGCATTAAGAGATATTTGGATATTTATAGGTGACCATTGGAGAACAGCTTAAGAAGTTATTTCTCAGTGAAAATGTCATTTCTCTAACTGCCATACCTAATCTACTGCAGTGTAAAGTAAAATGGATAATACATAAAATGAAATTATTCTGAGTGCAAAATAAACCATTTTTTTATTTCTGCTTTGAATATGTTAAGAATGAGCCCACATTCTGTTACTTTTTATGGAATGAATAGAGATTTAAAAGAAAAGGAATCTCTACAGACCAGGTATAAAGCAGATTGATATTTTAATACTTGGATAGCATTAGATAATTTTCAATGCATCAGAAAATGTGAAAAATAGTGCTACCTCAATAAAGTCACCTCTTCTGCTAAGAACAGCAAACAGGGAAGCATTAGCCTATTGCGGATAATACACAATAAAAGTTTATCTCAACTGGCAGGACAGTTTCTCTGTACAGAGCATGACATTACTTTTCCTGTGTTGTGAGCCTCTAATGTAATAATCTGTACATGGTTACAATAGTGGAACACTTCAACCTTGGCACATCAGCCTCAATCTCTCAATTGTAGTGTTTCATTCTAGCTTTAAAGAGCCTGGCTGTCAAAAAAAAATACTCAAATCTTTATTTCTAATGAAATATAAATATTCAAGTGTATGAGAAGAAAATCTAGTACGAACAAAAAACCATAAAAATAGTGAAGGATCACATTGTGGTTTATTTTCTGAACATCCACACTTTTAACCTTCTGAATTCCTGTCACAATACACACATAGAGGCTTTGCAAAATGGCTCTATCTGTCAGTAGTGGAACCAACAATACTTTGATTACTGAAGGTTTTGTTTCTTTATACTGACGTTCTGTGTGGATCCTCAAAAGATTACTGTAGCTTTTTCTGTCTTACAGCATTGCCTGTGGGCATTAGTGTGTATCTGCTCAGTATTAGGCACTAGTTCTAGCAGGACTTGTTGTAATCTAGTCTTTTTCCTTTGTTTCTGTGACTTATATTCCTCTGAAAAAAAAGATTCAAACTAGTCAAAAGGATCTGGGTTTTTTAATGTGGTTTGTGGAGTTTTTATCTTTGTTTTGGTGGTTTCTGAGTTGTTTTTTTGAGGGGAGTGGGAAGTTTGTTTTCTTTGTTTGTTTGTTTTTTCAATGAAGAAGTCTATCATGGTGTTATACAAAATATTTTATTTACCAAGGGGGAGAGGGGGAAGGACAGACAGACACCCAACCCCCTTCAAAACAGAAGAGAAATACTCACTATTATCACTGATGTTCTAAAAGCACCACTTTCTTTAAAATTTTAGTGTGCTAATAGCACAAAGGTGCATTTAGAGATCTCATTTCTAGAATCTGCAGAGACTTCTCAGTCACCAGTAAAATGTTTCAAATTGCATAGATAGACATATAATTTCTTTTCTAAAAGCCTTTGACAGTATCTTGAGGTCCATTGTAATAAATCTGACTTTATTTCTGGATGACCCTCTACCAAAGGTGCAAAAGATATTCACACTATTATTGCAGGCCTAGGGACCCCTCCCTATCTGATTTATTCATCTTAACCTTATTCCCGAAGCAGTCCTCAATTGATTTTATTTTATAAACAACACCAAAACATTTTAAATTTGTAATCAGAGTTCTTTAGAAAATCACTCAGAGCTGGACTCTCCAGAGATATGACCTAGATATAGGTCATAACATATGGTAGAATGGGATGAGTTGCTAAAGCTGTGTCTACTGAAGCTTAAAAAATAGGTAAAGAAGTGATGTCTGTCTATCTGTCTGAGCCTACTCTTTCCTTCCAAAATAACCATGAAGGAGACTGGGGAATAATCGTACAACAAATGGGATGTTGTATAATCGTCTTCCACCTGGATCCCTAACACTAGGGACTTTCTTGAATGAGGAGGCAGCAGAGTCCCATAAGATTAATGTAGCGTGCATCAGTTGACAGATTCTTTGGTGCTGTGCAGCTGTTCTGCATCGGATCTCCAGCAAAAGCTGCGTTCACCTGATTAGTGAGTTCAGGCCCTATGTAAATGTAAACATGAAGTGATATAAGAGAGCAACATAGACAGAGAAGTGGTTTGGGTGGTCTATAGACTGCATCTAGACCCCATTCAACAGCAGGAATAACTATGACTCTTTTAGACAGGATTGTGGTTGTAACTGGGCTCAGCTGCAGAGGTCACACCCCCCTGTAGTCCCACCAAATGCCCCCAGGGGTAACTGAGTCGATCTCTGTCCCGGTGATACGTAATTATAATTAATCTCTCCCTTTTGCTTGGACTCACTGACCAGCAATGGTACCAAATACAGTGAAACAAATTTATGGCAACAATTTTAATGTGTTTGTTTCTCAGAGCCTGGCCCATGGGTTTTTAGCTGGGCACAGCTTGACAGTTACTGAGGTTATGCTGTTGACCTATACTACCCTCACACTAATTGACTGATTAGACCAAAGTTGACAAAATGGCCCAACTGGTGCGTTAATGTACGCATTGAAGGCCACACAGAGCAGTCCTTCAGACTGGAATGACATCCTGGCCACATATTTGACTACAATCCACAGTGAACTGGTGGAAGACAAAATTGTTTTGATGAGATTAGAGTTCTATAACACTGTGGCAGTTGATACGGACGGATATTCATCCTTCCATCTGGTGGGAGAGCTTGGTCAGATATCCCAAGGTACACGAGGTTCCCATCTCTGAACCTGTCATGGGAAGAAATATCAGCCATGGTGAGGGAGAAGCTGAGAGTAGCAAGGAAGAACAGGACACTCTCTGTTGCCTACCTCCCCTACCCTGGTGAGCAGCACAGATCTGGCATCAGAGGACACCGGTGGGGAAGGTCCTGGACAAAAATCCATCATGTCCATGCTGTGGAAACCAGGCATACTGAGTGCTAGGGCTAATTGATTGTTTAAAGAGATGCCATGGGAGATTTTGTTTCAATGTGCTAAATGTGGAAAAACAAATGGAAAACATCACAGTGTCGCCTGCCATATCCCACAATGTAAAGGGGCTGCAGAAATGGCTCCCATTGGAGAATGGACTTGTGAGGTGTGTTGGAAAAGCTTTAAAACAAAAATTGGTGTGGGACAACATAAAAAACTAGTGAAACCTGTTGTAATCAAGTAACTCCTTTTTTTGATAAGAGTTTTATCCCCTAAAACTCTCTTCCCATACTGAGTATAGAAAATGTCGATCATTCACAAGAAGAGCCAAACATAAGGGTATCATAAATAGTTGCATTTCAGGAGAACTGATTATACCACTTGGGATATATTTAGGACAGTTGTATTATAATGAACACTAATAGCAAAACACTGTTTTTCACATACAAGTCTTAAAGTAGCATGATGCTCTTCTCTGTCATAGTTTAGGAAGTGATTTTTCTCATTGAAAAACACATTACAGACTATATGGTCCAGAAAATAAATATTACTTTCACAACATCATTAATAAATTAGTAAACAAATCACTTAATAACGATGAAAACTGACAAAAATTAAGTCATTATTAAAAATTTTCTTCAGGATACAGTGTATGTTTTCTCCTTATTCCAACTATCTGCCAGTTCTTTCTTTGAGGAATAGTTTGTTTAAAGAAACTGATTTAATAATGAAGTTAAAATTAAAACTAAGAAAAATTTATCTTCTTGTGTTGGTTTTGGGTTAAGGAGTTAATTTTTCTCACAATGGCTTGTATGGGGTTATGTTTTGGATTTGAACACCCTCAACACAGGGTTGATAATACAGACACATTTTTTTTATTGCTGAGCAGGGCTTACACAGAGCCAAGGTAATTTCTGCTTTTCGTGCAGCCACAGTGGCACAAAAGTTGGGAGTGCATGGGAAGCTGGGAGGAGACACAACTGTGACAGGTTATCCCAGCTGACCAAAGGGATGTTCCAGACCATATGGCATCATGCTCAGTACATTAAGTGTGGGGAAGAAGGAGGAAGCGGAGGGTGTTTGGAGTGATGGCATTTTCCTTCTCAAGTCACCATCATGCATGACAGGGCCCTGCTCTCTTGGGGATGGCTGAACACCTGCCTGACCATGGGAAGTAGTGACAGAATTACTAATTTTCCTCTGCTTATGTGTGTGGATTTTGATTTGCCTATTAAACTGTCTGTATCTCAACCCAAAATTTTCTAGATTTTATTCTTCTAATACTCTCCCAATCCTACTGATGGGGGAGTGAAGAAGCAGCTGCCTGGGGCTTGGCTGTTGGATGAGATTAAACAATGACACTTCTTTACTTGATGCTTAGGGTACATCTTGCAGTAATAGAGAACAGTCTCTGCTGTCATTAAATATATGTAAGGGATTCACGTTCCTGGGAAATGAAAAATAAATATTGATATTTTACATCACATTATTCATAGAGTTGATATGTGGAAAGTCTTTAAAAAATATACAACCGTCACATACTGTTTTTATTTAATTTTACAGGCACCCCAGAACTGGCTCAAATTTCAGTTCATAGTTCTGTGTCATATTAAGATAAAAGTAGATTGTAATAGGACTGTGTTAATGAAGATGTTGAATATGCATTGGGCACTTACATATGTTTGTTTTCTTGTATTATAGAGAGTGTGAACTAAAGTAGTTCCTTCCCAAAAATCTTGCCTAACTATAGATCCTTGGTCTAAAATGTAAGAAATCCTGAAGGTCCTGTGGGACAGATATAGCAGACAACACATTTGTCAGACTAACTGTAATTTAAGAGTCTTAAAAACAGTTATAATGAAGTTTATTCACAACAGTCAAGTTGCTGTCTCTAAAAGAAACATTTCACTCATGAAAAAGTTTAGCAAATAGTGGTTTAGAGAGTGTGCTGGTAGATTCTTCAGCACCTGAACACAGGGCCAGATACATATTAGAGTTAACAGATGTCAAGTTCATTTGTAGAGGGATGTTTTACAAGCATTCCAGTGACTCTTCCTAAATCTCCATTTACAACCTTTCTCTTGTGTTGAAGTGGAAATTGAGACATCCAGAGACAAATTTATTCATAGCTATTTTCTTCTAGCAATCTAAAATCCAGACAATACATTCTCAGTACCATGTAGCCCAGTTTCTACTGAAGAATTCTGGCTTCATTAGCTTTCAAAAATATACTTCAATTAGGGAAATTTTATGTTGCAGAGGAGTCTCAAACCTCAGTGGTGTAAACCTGTCTTCCACAGGTTCATAAGACACATGACTGAGCAATAAAAATGGACAGAATAATTGTAAGTTTCATAAATTAGTTGAATTCAGCTAGAAAAATAAAAAAACTAGCTGTGTGTGAAATGCATTTTTAGAAATGTGACCTATAATTATTAGCAGGACCAGCAAATAAAATCAGTTGAAAGTTGTAGCTTGTGGAATTAAAACTGGAAGGATCATTAAGTTTCTTCAAATTTAGGATGCAGATGCATATTAAAAGATTATGTTGTCTTTGCACTCAAAAAAAAGAGGAAGATATTGAATATAAAAGAAAAAGTGAGTTGACTAATGGAAACTCAGGTGAAGCAAAAATAATACTACTTAATTCAGTTTAGTAAGGAAATTTGGGCTTTACTATCTGAGAATAAGAGATTTAGTCAGAAGCTTTCTGGCTTCTGTCATTTGAATAGCCTCACAACAAATTATTAAGAATATGTAAAGACTTAAATACAAAATGAAATATGTAATCTTGGTTTATCAATCATAACATATTCGAACATAAATTACCATGGTTTTCTGGCTTTTTTTAGTTAGATGGGACCTGCAGTACTTTTTGTATTTGGACCAGAGGAGAGCATCTATTTGAATTCTTTATGAAAAAAGTAGTGTAGATTGGATTATCCTTTCATTAAAAAACAAAGGAAAAACAACCTGAAAAGGAGATGACAAGGGTTTTTGAAAGATCAGATATCAGTTCAGTGGTATTTCACAAGAACAATTTTTAGAACAGATTTATTTAGTATTTTTACCTAAAACACAAAGGACAGGATTTGGCTCAGAGAATTTGTGATGAAATAAAGTTTGAAAATGTTGTCTACAAAAAAATAATTAACATACACAGGAGGAACTAACTGTTGGGATGACAGGAATTCTAAGATACAATGCAATTGGTAAACATACAGGATTATATGTTTCAGATTTAATAAGATAAACTTCTGTGACATCAGTCTAGGAATTTATCCGTAGAAAAACAGATGAAAGGACTTTAACACTTCTTGTTGATCACAGAATCATTTCCAGCTGCTAACTTGATGTAGCTGTGAAAAAGATAAAAAATATCTTAGTAAAGCAGAACAGGGATTTCCAGTGGAGGCAGGAAGATATTGATCCCACTGTAAATTTATGCCAGCTTAGTCTTCTTGCAGAATGCATACACAACTCATGTTACTCATGCTCATGAGAAGAGAACTCAGAATGGAGCAAACACAGCAAGGCCAAGGAAGACGCTCAGAAACTTGACAGGAGGCTAAAAAATATGACTTGTTTAATTCGGGTAAGGAAGCTAAGAAGTTACCTGATTGGTTACTATCGAAGTTAATGTCAAAGAAGTTAGTATCAAAGTTGTTAATATCTAAGAAGTATTTTTAGGTACAAGTGTAGCTAATACGGAAAACTAAATGTATGGCTAACTGTTATCTATTACAATTTATACAGGGCTGAGAAGTGCTAGGTAATGTATACCTTGACAGATTATTGAGGGGAAAAATAACCCAAAACCCAACATGCAATTCAGCTGCCCTGAAGTGGATTTGGAGAAAAGTATTTTCTTCTAGTATAGATCTAATTACTGCTTACTTACTACGTACTTACATCTAGTTCAAAAGATCATATCAAAACTGTGGCTAAGAAGTTAAAGCTGAAACTTTTGATCTGGATTCCTGGGCTGTGTAAATACAGTTTGGAGCTTCAAATCTACAGACATCTCTTTATACAAAATAGATTGGAACATGTATTATAAAGAAAGAAAAATTTGGCTTGCCACATTCAGATTCTCATCACTGAACAGTTATGTGACATTTTTAATCATTTTTCCATCATTTTGCCAAAACTTTGCTTTGTCATTCTAGCCACATTACCACAGTGAAAGAAACAAGAGTGACATTTCTGGTGTCCAGTTTAGCTGGGGTTCTGGAATTCAAGGTCCCTAAATATTAATTGTTGAAAATGTCAGACCTGGCATAGAAGTACAACAGCTCCTATGTGGTGACTATCACATCGCACAGAACTGCAAACTGGTGATGAAAAATTTAATCTGAAGTGAGATGAAAGTTCTTAATGATCAGTCAGATGTTCAGGAACAGCTTGTTGGGACTGAGAGGAGGAACAAATCTTACCACTTATGAGACAGAACTCAATATGTTTATGACAGGGATTGTGAAATGAAGTGACTAGAATAGCAGAGCAAAATTTCACCCACATTTTTTCCCAGGCCTATTCTTTTCTTTTTTTATTAAGGAATGAAAGGGTGAATTGCTTACTGGTAAGTGTAGTTTTTCATGCAGGCTTTTCTCCCACCTTCCTTTCACATGCTGTTACATTAGTCCTTATCATCACTCATTAGACTGTAGCTAATTTTGCTGCTTTATTGCTTCATCACTTTATATATCAATAATCCCTTCACTTACCTCTCTGTCCTTTCCAAAGTCCTCATCTGCACTTCCTATTTGGGAAAAAATAACAGTTCAACAGAAAAGCAAAGCTGTATGAACCAGATTTGCACAAATCTGCTGAATTCAATTTCAACATCGGAAATAAGTTCAGAGAACACATCCAAACCTTTTTTTCCAAATAGCAGTAATAGAAGTACGGATCCAGTTGTTAGCAACTCTTTAAAATAAGAAACTCTGTTATTGCAAATCTTTATTCCTAGCTGCAACTCACTTCCAGCTTATGAAGAAAATTCAAACCCTTGGACATAATTCATATTTGTTTAATATGATTTTATGGTCCTCATTTTTGTTGAAAAGATTTCATTGTGCTAAACATAATTTTAAAAAAAATCAGTTAAAGAATTAAACAACATATTTCCTGTAGCTGGACGGACACCCTCAGCTAATCCCAAACTGAGTTCTGAATGTTTGGCTGGAGCTTTTCATGTGGTGGACAAGATGAGGCAAAAAAACCTCATTGAATGCTTTTCATCAGAGGACTGAAAAATTCTTAAGGGTAAGAAAATATGCCATTTAGACAGACATTTTACAATATTTTGATCTGGCTGCACATTCTGGTTTTCTTCTAAGAAAGAGAATAAAATCAGTTAATCTGTTCTCAACACTGAATAAGGTAGTTTGGTACTCTCCCACTTAGGGAGAAAAATTAAAATTTAAAACTCTGGGCAATCTGTGATATTGCTGATAAACCTGAAAATATATACCTGTCAGCATGTACGACATGCATAATTTGTTCTTGAAAGGGGAAAACACCACATGTAACTTAATCAAATAACAGTCAGGAGTACTTATTCTTGAAATAATTTTTTAACTACTAATGAAGCAAAAGAATTTTTATTCCTATGAAAGCTTGTTTGGGCCTTATATTTGTCTGTTTCCTTGTTTTCCAGAAAAAAAAATAAAAAGAAGGAAGAGTAAATTTTTCAACCAATTTAATTTCCCACTAGGGAAGTCACTAAAGCTAAAGTGAATATTACAGAGAGCTAGAGGAAAGAGAAAGTTATATATAGATAAAACATAGTTCATAGATAAAACAAATACAAATAATCCAGGTTCTGGTAAAAGGTGATCTGACTTTTTTTATTAGATTTTTTAAACTTCCTTATCGAAACCTTTATGTGGTCTACATTTACATTTGTTTGTGGAGCTCTCTACCTTTTCTGGTTTTCTTCCTGGATTTTTCCCCTTTGCTGTTCTCTTTTTTTCAGTCCTTTTAAATCCAACTGAAAAAACACAAAAACATATAAGACTGAAGCAAGTTCAGGACAGTTAGTTTGAAGTTGGAAATAACTCATTCCTGGCTTATGTTCTCTGTTGTATTTATGATTAGTTACTTGAAATGAGCAATGTTTTTTTCCAACACCACAACTTGTTAAAGCTTTTCTATAATCATATTTCTCACTGTTAGAAAGGGTTAATTCATTAGACTTGATCCGACTCCCTGCATGTAAATAGCATGAACATATTTTGATCCATTGCTCTGCTTTTTTAGGAAGAAAATGAAAACTAGTAATTACATTCTAATGTCTAATAAAAGCTATTTAGAACTAAATGCATACATATGCAGGATTCTGGTTTTTGTAGTTTGATACTGTTCAATTTCTCATGTGAGTATATGGTATAGATGAGTATAGAATTCACCTTAGAAACACAGCCTCTATTTACCTAAGTTATCTTGTCATAGTTTACAACATAAGACTCTTCATGAAAGCTGAAGTAGAATATGTGCCTCACAATTGAAATGATCATTCAGCCAGATAAATATACAGTAGATACAGTAAAACACGATTTTCAAAATTTTTTATAAAACTGAAACATGAATCAGAATCTATTACATAAGTCAGAGGGTTGGGGGTGGGTGGGGTGGAATTAGTAGCTGAATTACATTTAACTAAAACAAACAGAAATGTTAAAATAGCAAGTCAAGGTCATATGCATACATCTTATATGGGCACTACACAAAAAAATTTTGTTACAACTATTCAGTCATCATTCGCTTTCATACGGAAATCATTATCTGCACAGTTTCAAAATTATTATGATGCTGTGTTTCTTGATCAGTTAGGAAAATAGTAATCAAAACAAAATCTACATACTCACAAAACTCAAAGGTGGACTAGAAATTCAGCTGCTTTTTAACACAGTGGTGCTCCTTGATACTAAGTAGCTTTTCAGAGAAGATTAGTGATGAGCATGCAGTCAGTTTAGAGCCATGAGCTACTGGTTACTAAGCCCTTTAGAGAACTCCAGTTGATTACTGAATATTTAACCATATGTCAGTATCTTCTGAGCTGCTGACCCAACTTGCTTATGTTGAAAAGTTGTAAATGTAGTCCAATAATTTTGTAAGCCTGAAATGTGTGAACCTGAGAGATGTGGTTGCATAGGATGACACATTTAGGCAAACAGGTTTACAGTCATTGAGATACATCTCAATAACAGATAAGGAATTCCTTAGCTGCACTTGAATAATTTTGGAAGTTCTTTAGAAAGGTCTTCATGAAAGTCAGGCCATGCATTCTTTCTTATTAGGAACCTTGTAACAGATCTTTCTTCAGCTAGGAAAGGAAGGATTCGCTCACTCTGACTTAGCTTTGTCAGATAAGAGTGCCAAATTAGAAATAGAATGGACAGTAAAAATACATAGTGTCTGTGGTAGAAGCTTGAAATAAAACCTTTCACTTCATCGTCTGACTAAGAGTGCAGTGGAAACTTAGGCAAAGAAGAAATCTTATGAAAATATTATAAAAAAGTCGAAATGATTCAAGGATATTTGGATGTATTCATATAGGCTATTAAGTTTAGATCAGAAGACTTATCACAAGATCTACCTCACCCTGTGTTCACACCATTCAAGTCCTAAAACCAGACATGAATTTTCCTTGACTAAAACCAAACCCAACCAAACCTAACCAAACCAAACCAAACACCAAAAAAATAGAAAAAGATAGTGAAGCTGCCTACTAACTACTAAACAACCGAACAGTTGCTTCATTTATGAAGGAAATGATTCAGCAGGATGAAGGGAGGAGGGGACAGAAAAAATAAAATTTGAACTAAAAAATGACACTCAAAAATACAATTTTTTTTGTTATTGTAGAGTACCTGAGTTTTTACTGACACATTCAGGTAAAAGATTTCAGGAAATTTCTAGTGCAGTGACATTACATTTGTGTGAAGGATACTCTTGAGAACTGCTGAACCTTTGCTGAAATACTTCCATTGTGTTATCTACATTCATTTATGCTCATCTGAAGTATTTGGAATCTGTTTTACTGATATAAAATATATCTTTTAAAGAGTGTTTACAGAGACCAGAGATAAAAACCCCACAAAATCTCAATGCCATTCTGTATTTAAAGGGGGAATAACACAATGGTTCAAAGTTATTATCACATTATGTTGTTCTCATCTTATATAGAAAGATTTATTGCATAAAGGGCAACAAGAAAATGACATTTCTTTTGTGGAGAAAATTATCCTAAAAATATGAAAATTCAAAAATCAGGACTTTACTAGACAGCTTCCTTTCTTTATACCTGCTCTTTCAAGTTATTGAAACATTGGATTAAATAAAAATCAATATAGATTAAATAAACCTCATATTTATGTAGACTATTAAAAAGAGAAAAAATGCATATTAATGTACTTCAACTTTCTCTTTTCAGTATTAGATGGAGCTTTTCATCTATGGAAATATCAATATTTTAATGATGGAGTCATTAGCTGAGTTACTTCAGTGATGTAATTCCACTAGTGGCAACCCTTTCCAAAACAGTGTTGAGAACAGACAAATATCTGATGAAAAAGTGCACAAGAGAGCAACAGTATTCTCTATTTCAAAAGTGTAGCTGATCAACCCAACAAACTAAAAGTGTTAAAAAGAAGCCAGGCAAAGAAGCTTTCATTTGTCATGCATGAAAGGATATCTCAATTAGTTTAGTGTGGATTTTCTTTTGCCAGTTGTACAACACTGTATGTGTTTCCTGAGAACATTTGTTTTCCTGCTGAAGAGCCTTACTTCCCAAATGATAGACTCCAGAACCAGTGTTTTGGAAATTTCTAGATGGAGCAGAGACTGCAAATTCATCAAAACTAAAGCGTTTGCAGGAGACAGTTCAGTTTTCACAAAGTTATGACAGAAAGGAGGCAGGTTTCCAAGAGTAATCTGCAATGCTAGCTCACCCAACTGCCTTTTATGAAGGCTGTTGGTGGACTTCCAGGCTACCAACTCTTCAGTAGTCCACATGGCAAGCTGTTGAGCTGTGAGTCCTGGCTGCCAGGTTGCTCTGTCTAGCCAAGGCTTCAAGGCTCTTGGCTTCCTCTCAGCTTGCCTGGTGGAGAGTTGAGAACCTCCCCCAAACTTGCATTTCCAACTCCAAGTACCCAGCTGCTCAACAGGCAAAGCTATGGGCTATGATCTGGATCTACCTTTCCAGGTGTAGACCCAGGATCCTTAGCATCCCAGCCAGAGAAGTTTTCTGTATTGGGTTTCCATGGCCAGGGTTGGATAGTGGGCGTGTTACAGGGGCAGCTTCTGTGAAGATGTGCCAGAAGCTTCCTACGTGTCCAGCAGAGCCAGTCCCTGGTGGCTCCAAAGATCAACGTGCCTCTGGTGAAGGCTCAGTCAATTAGAAATGGTGATAAAGCCACAGTGATAACGTATTTAAGAAGAGAAAAAAAAAAGTTACTGTGCGGGTGTAATTGTGGCCAGAGAAGAGTGGAGTGAGAACATGTGAGAGGAAGAAATCTACAGACACCAAAGAGGGGAAGGAGCTGAGATTCCTCTGCAGCCTGTGGTGAGGAGCATGGTGAAGAAGCTGTGTCCCTGCAGCCTGTGGAGGACCACAGGGCTGCACAGATCCACCCGTAGCCCATGAAGCAGACTCGTGCCAGAGCAGGTGGATGCCCAAGAGGGCTGTGAAGCCATGGGAAACCCGTGTTGGGTCAGGGGCCTGGAAAGGATCTGCAGACCTGTAGAGACAGGAGCCCATTCTGGAGAAGGTGGGTGTTTCAGACATCACAAAACACCAAAGACATAAAACTGCTTATTGTCACAGCTATATAACTCAGTACTCCCAGAAATATCTTTCTTGACATTTTCCATTGTCTGAACAATAACTTATGACTTTGACACAACTCTAAGGGACATTGAAATATCAAGACTGTATTTAAGGTTTTAAAGAAACCAGCTTCTCTGACCAACAGCATATACTTTCTCTGTAAATTGGTTTTGAAGTACCAGTCTTTGCCTTAATGATAAAGGACAAATTTTAAAAAAGAAAATAAATCAATTTGTGTCCTGTAGTTTCATTAGAATTTTGACTTTTCTTTTTTTAAACTTAAATTAATACTCCCATTCTTTGGTGACTTCAATTATGCGGTGATGACACGAAAGCTCCTTTAACTCAAATTTGTTTCATGGCTTTTTTCAATTAAAGAACCTACAGTCTGTGAAAGCTACATCTGTCTGTTTAAGTAAAAAATAATTTGTCCCTCAAAGCTATACAACAGAAAAAAGAAAAAAACCCTCTGATCATTTCCAAATAAATCACTTGTAAAAAGTCAAAGGAAAAGAACAGGCTGAGTTTCTCAAGTTATACATGTATGCAGATTTTTCTTCTTGTACCTCATTCTACCACAATATCATCTAGTTTTTCAGATAGTACTTCCAATCTGCTCTCATTCTGTTCTTCAGCCTACTATACTTTTATGAAAAATCTTTATTAGGACCTTCTAATAATCTTTTTCCTTATTTGACTCCTTTACTTCCTTTTACAATGTGATCTCAAATTAGGAGTTACAACGGAATCCCAAATATAACTTTCAAAATAATGTATTGACCCAGCAGATTCATATCTGTTAGAAAGCTTTCTCTTATTTTCCTTTTTTGATTTTGCACGACATTTTTTTTCCCTATAATTTCTTTTACTTTTTGAAGGTAATATAGTTTGAGGTTTAGGATTGCCTCCTAGCTGGATTATCCGTATTCATGTAACACTACTGCATTACACATACCTAGTTCTCCTGAATAAGAAATGTTAAAACAGAAAACTGAATGACAATAAAATCCAGCTGTTTTTTGCTTATCTTGCATGGTAGTAGGACCATTTTCAAAACAATGAGACAGACCTCTTGCCTGGACTACCTCTAGTGCTGCTGCCATTCCTGAGAATTAGAGCAATGCTCATGTTCTCATTCACTTTTTTCTGCTTAATCTGTTCCCACCTCTTACTTCTATCATTGAGCTATTGTTAAAAAAAATGTTTTGATCTGAAGAATTTTCAGTGAAGTGATAACTACACTGTACAGTAAGAAAGAATGTGAGGGAGATCTTTGGCTGCTCTGTCAAATTCTTAAAATCAAGGGACCACAAAACTAGGGTAGGCTATAAGCCCCTGTTTGTTTGAGCCAGAATATTATCAAATCTTAAGGAGACAGCTTCCCTTAGAAATTATCAATGTTTAATATTACAGAGTTTAATAACTCACTGTATTATCTGACTTATTGAACTAATCTGTGGGCCTTGCATTGTCTTTTCTTGCTTTGTTGAGCAAGCTAGCCCATGACAGAATGAAAGAATGAAATAGCTTATTAAGAAAAACAATCCTTTTACATTTTTCTCATGTAAAGTACAGAGGTCTTTTACTTCTGCTCCACTCGTAATGACTCTGCAGAAAGGAATAGCACTGGGACTCTATGTTCCTTCATTTCTACTCTAGATATGATGAGAGGTGAACTGAAGCCTACAAAACTATTGCAAAAATATGGATACCGTGGTTGTTAGCTTCTTTTTATCTCCAGCTATGAAAGAAGCATGTTGGGGAAAGGAAAGGATTTGTAAGACAAAACAAATTAGAAGATACCTAAAATTCGTTTCAGATGATTCTCTGCAGCAAAAACCAAAACAGTCACAGCTTGCTTGTAAGGAGAAGTGGACTCAGCTAAGCCATGGAAAATAGTAAGGACCATAAAGCCCTGCCAGGCCAGAGGATTCACTTGCTCTGTCTTGCATATGAGGAAATTTCAACTGATGTCAATTATCAACAGCTGGGAAAATAGGGACTTCAAGAGACTTATCAATGATTGCTGCCTTTCTGGGTAAAGAGAGTAAACCATGAATTAATCACAAGGCATAACTTCTCCTACACTAATTAGGTAATAAAAAATTTTTATTCAACATTCATTATTATTCTATTCTTATATATCAATGTGAAAAATATGGTAACAGCTCTTATTTTAATAAAAAAAATGTTTATTACCAAAAAAAATAATTTAGAAAATAACAGCATCTGAATTCTTAAAACCATAAAAAAAACCACCCCGGGAGCGCAGGATTAGAGACCCTTGGAGCCAAATTGGCTATGTACCCACGGCAGAAATCTTCATGCACTGGCTTTACCTCAGCTAATCTGAGGTAAGGTTCGCTTAAAATGAAAAACAAGAGAAAGAGAGAAAGAAAGAAAAAAAAAAGATGTACCACGAGGTCCCTCAATAGGGATGGGCCCTTCCCCCCCCCCCTTACGCAATCCTTAGCTGCAGATCTTCACCAGCTGGGCCCGTGGGGGAAAGGGGAAAGAGGGGGAAGGGTTCTGGGATCTTACTTTTATACCCTCTTAGCTCTTCCCAGAACCCACCACTGTCCTGCCCCACAGCACAAGATGATTGGTGAATTCCAAAGTCCATCACAAGTCCCTTTCACCAATGGATCATTTGCTGGGGAGGGACATTGGTTTACAGAGGGGGGGGTTTAACAATTTAACTATTTAAACAACTTTAACAACTATTAACTTGGTTATAAGATGATTTTTATATGCAAAAGCCAATAACCTAATTTCATATATGACAATCAATAACAATTCTTTAGCACCCCTGATTATGCTTCTTAGCATAAATAAATGAAAAATTTGCTAAATTTTTTTGCTAAATATTTTCTTTGCTAAATAAAAAACCAGATTTGTGTTAAAAATTTCCATCTTCATGATTATACAATTAAACATCTGGACAATTGTGAGTATCAAGACTTTTCAAAACTTCTTAATGTTATTCTTTTTCTTAGTAAAGCAAAGATGTAATACAGAAAAAAACTTCATAAGTATGTTTTGAAACACAATCACTTTTAAATTCAAAAATGTTAGGAAGCTAATTTATGAGTGTTCTTTGCTGCACTGCTTCTTCAAAATAGAAGGCTAACAAAATATTTATATTTACTTGCTTTAACACATGCACGCAATAGCTTAGGTCTTTCTCTCTGTTTTCTCTTGGCTTGAAATGGCTTCCGAGCCTACATACTCTGTCTAAAACATGTAAAATTTGTCAATTGGATTTTTCAGAGCTTAAATTAAAATATATTGGCTTAGTTTTTAGAAATCGTGTGAACAAATAACCCTTGTTAGAATATTCAAAATTAAAAGCATTAACCCTTGAAGACAACATTGTTCAGACTGATTGACTGATATCAGTGTAATCCATTAGTGGCCGTGTTTTGTCCCTAACATTATATTGGAATAGCTTGTCTAAATATGTTACCAGAAGATAAGACTATGATTTATTCTCCCACCTAGTAAAAAAACCCCACAGTTCTTTATCATTTTCACTACCTCTCTGTGGGTTTCCTGTGGACTGCTGCCTCCCTTCCTCTGTTTTTACAGAAATACTAAGCAAACAAATAAGGAGTGACAGCATGTCAGAGAAGAACAGAGAAGAATGCAGGTAATAGATTTTATCACATTCTGCTTCTCAGCAAATGATTAAAAAAAGGCAAAATTTAATCAGATTATCTTGCTTTAACTGAAGGCAGTTTGTAATATTAACATTACCATTATTAATAATACTTTTATTTACTTGCTTGTCTATAAGATTCAGAAGTGTTTTGTGGATTGTTGGTGCAACATTTCTGTGAAATATTTGTCCTACTTGTTATTTACATCTGTGGTTATTTCTTGCATTGTGTAGGAAAAACTGTGTGGATGTAAAGGTTGCAATCTTCTGAGTTTCAATTTTATAAGTTGCTATAGGTATAAAAAAATCTGAAATCTTTCAAACATTCATGGAAGAATTGTACATTGAAGAGAAGATGTATCTAGCTTAACTTTAAACATCTGTAATGTATACATCCAGAGCTAATCAGACAGGCTGTTTTTGTGGAAAAAGAGAAATTAATGCTTTTTTTGGTGTGATTAATCTAATCTATTTTAGCTATTTAATTTGTAATGAGATGAATTTGTTATTCTGATTCATCTCCATTTACAGTAAAGGGAACCATAGATGACCAGCTAAGCTCTAGAAGTTAGCTCTGTTTTACATCAGATGTTTTACATAGAGAATTCTGCGGCTTTTCTACAATCCTCCTATACTTACCATTTTTTATCAAATATGTAACCTGTTTTACTACAGCTAAGGTTTCATTTGCAGCATCTAATCTCCTAGAATCCAAACCACAGTCTTCCTAGCGCAAAACAAACATAGTTTACTCTTGGCCTTTTAACAGCACTCATGTCTACGTGGCAGTAAGGCATCCAGGGTACTCAGAGCCCACATATTCCATAAATTTTCTCCTTTGTGTTTGGACTATTTCGGGCTACCATGTGAAAAGACAGAGAGGAACAGCGAGAGTAAAGTTTTTCCACACTTGTTTTTATTTGCATATTCATCAACCATAAATCTCCCAAATTTACCTTTAGCTACTGTTATAACTTCTGTGGGATAAAGCCATTATATTTCCTTTTTAATTTCACACTGAACATCATATAAAACTCACTCTGAATATCCGAGTATCTTATGTGCAGTATGAGTCATTTTTCTTTGCAACAAAGCTGGTGGCTGCCTCTTCAGAGACTAGAAAATGAAACTTAGTTATCATAGTGTCTGTGCTGCCTTCATGACTCTGACTCATCAGCTGGCATTATCCAGCAGTGAGTGCTGCGGGAGTTAAAATATAAATGGAGAATAAAATAATGGAGGAAAGCAGAATAAAATGCAAGTTGAAGATTATATTTCATGGGAAGTAATTTCACAGGACTGGAAATGGCTCTATGCTCTAAATCTGTAATAACGACTTTAAGGCCATATGCTGTGTTGAATCTTCACCTCTCACATCTTGCATTAGGGCTGAAATTTGAGATATCGAAGGCTTGAAATTTGCCTTTTTAAAAAGTCAACAGATGGCCTTATAATTACATTATCAGGGCTCACAAAGGGCTGAGTTAGCAGTATCCTTCTGGAATAGAGGGACTTGTATATTTTTTGATCCCTGACTGAATAGTATAATTATTCTAATAATTACTAATTAATATAATTCCTGAATAATTAATTACAGTTCTTGAATAGTCAGTAAGAGTTTATAAAACTTTTCTTCTTTCATGACCAGAAAATACTCAGAGAGTAAGATCTCTCTCATTGCCTTAGCAAAGTCATAAAATGATGAACAAATAAAACCAGGTCACTGAAAATCATCCATAACAGAAAAAAAAATCAACCCAAAAAGAAAACAAATAAAAAGACAACAACAACAACAACAACAAAAACCATAGTAAAAAAGGGGTTAAAAAAAGAGGGAAAGAGATATACAATGTGAGATACTTTGAGTCCTCCAAGAAGTCATGAGTAAGAGGAAAGAGAAGGAAGATAAAAATAGTGTCAAATAGTTACGGAAAACCAGAAAGTAGTCACAACAGGGTGCCTTGATAATGCCTTGCAATGTTTTCACTGTGAGGTTCTATCAATACAAGAGTACATAAGGTTATGTCAGGGTGACATATTGCAAATATTTTGTAATTCTCTGTGACTTTTAATTGACTTAATCATCTCTTCAGCTCTTCGCTGTTGTATACCACTCAGTAAGGTCTTCAAAGCAATGAATGTCTTCCAACATCCTTTAAAATGTCACACTTAGTGTGCTCAATTATTTCTCAGATCACTCTTTACAGAACTAGTTCTGGAATGAATTACCTTGACACCTGGGGGAAAAAAAAATGCAGTTCATTTCTTATTTTATAAAGCCATGGACACATGTAAAATTAGGCAAGCATTGGCAGAGCAGGGAAAAAAGTGCTTGAATGGAGTTTTAAAAATTTTTTGTCTCAAGGGGCAGCTCTAGGTTAATTAGAGACATTCGTTAGAAAAAAATAGAATTAATGGCATTAAGCATAACACATTCATTTAAAATCTCTTATACTTGTTTTAATTTGAATTCATGGCCCTAAGAGAAAAAAATAATTCTTGTGAAGCCCAGGAAGCAAAGCCCTCATGATCAAATTTATCCATGAGAATTATTCGTATCTCATGAGCATTTAGAAATCAAGAAGCATTTCATTTATTTCAACAAAATAAAGTGACACGGGTCTAAGTGGTGACAGATAATGGAGCCATATGCTCAACAGAGTAAGAATAACTCAGGCAGAGTATTTCCTGCCAATGACTTACCCAATCTCTCATTTGCAATGATCTTGGTGGGAAACAGAAGCTGAGTAACATCCAAACTAACAGATGTCTCTCAAGAAGTGGCCTTTTCTATACTTAGCAGATCTACAGTTCAGAGCACAGTAATCCCTCTGCATCACAGACAAATGAGGCACCCAATCCCCTTTGTTTGCAGGGATACAACAAATGGCACAACCAGCAAATATTCTTTTGTCACTAATCAATAATCCTCTTCAAAATTACATATCATTACTATTCCAGCTTCAGGAAGAGAAGAAGATTTAACATTTCCTTCTCTGCAAATTATCTGCTTAAAACAGTTCTTTGCTTACATTTTCCCTTCCTAGCAGAAGACATAACATAGCCATTGCTGCCATAAAATAGGTCTCACTGATGCAAATGATATCAAGACCAAGTTTTCTATTTTTACAACAGGAGAGCTTTCTAAATTGATACTTGGGCTCCTGAAAAAAAAAAAATCCCGACTTTCCAAATTATTAAGAAGCAAAACCAAAGTCATTATTTAAGAAGTTATTAAGTAGTACGGACAATATGGCTTAGATAACAGAGGTACATTTAAGTGCTAATAGAAAGTCATTGTTAGAGATATTGTAACAGTTAGGTTAATAATTTTCCTTGTAATAGAAAAATAGGTTCCTTGGCTGAGAAGAAGATAGTGTGTTTTCTAACGACCTAATGACCAGATGAGTTCCAGGAGAGAAAGTGTAAGAATCAAGATAGTTTAAGCGTACATATATATATATATAGTGCAGAAACAGCTTCCTTTGAGTTAGACAATATGTTACATGGCTAGAATACTGGTTTTTACATATGGAGCAAATAAAAGGGAGAAATTAAGTTTTTGGCAGCACTTCACGTACGTTCTATCGCAAACTTGATAGCTATTTTGTTTTTATAACAATTAAAAATGACTAATTATAATAAATACAATTTTACAGTAGAAATCATTAGCAGGAAGAACTACAATGCAAATTACAATGAAAAATCCAATCAGCTATGCTTATCCTTCAGTGTAAGTTCCTAAACCCTTTTAACAGTAATGAAAGTGTTGTACACATATAACTGGGAGAATTCAAACCTTGTAATTTGTTGATGACTTTTTTATGGTCTTCAATATTTCTGTAAATTTTATTGGGGATGTATAATTATAAAAGCAATTTTCTCTTCAGCAGTAAATAGTCCTGTGAAGCAATCCTCTTACATTGTGTTGCATTATTATTAGAATAGAAATGCAGCAAATCCAGGCCTGTAATCTGCCAAAGTTGGCTTTAAATATGACTGAAACTGCCAAAATATATTTAATTAACTAACTTGCTGTGGATGGTTTTTTTTCCCCCTTTATTGTCCCCTTTATTTTTACTTATCTGAGAAATAGGATTTTGCTTCGGTTTATATACCAGAAGCTGGGGCAAATAATTATCAAATTTCCTTTATACTGATTCTGAATTCATTCAACTATGATACATGATTAAGTGTGTACTTTTAAAAATAATCTCCCATATTTTATGTCACAGCAACTATGACTTTGTTTCACGTGGTAATTAATAGAAATAGGAATCCCTGTTAAGACACAAACCATATTTTGAATGCAGAAGTAGAAAATCTGTAAATTGCCTTGTCAAGACTCATAAATCATCTGCCATCCAAAGCGTGTAGCTCACGTGCACTGTTCTCCCTTTGTGTTTTGAAACACACTTGGTGTTCCCTAAAAAAAGGGAAAAAAAATGTTAGACATAGCATCCATTTATAGAGTAGATGAAAATTACTTGAGGAAGTCATGGACAATAAAACATAAGCCATAATCAAGGACAAGGGAAACTGCAGCTGACTGAACTGGTCGACTGTCAGGTTTAGCATCAACATACCAGGAGCTCAAGAGAATTTTCACTGACTGTACAATGAACTTTGTCACCATTCAACCTCTGTGCGTAAGACATACCTAATTACGCTTGTATGTCACTACTTTAATTGCACTCCAAGTCCACCATTCTGACAAGCAGAAATTATTGGAATGTGAGAATGTGCTAAGGGCATGCTCATTTATTCTAGAAGAAACGCTTTACCACAAATTTTGAAAGACATAACATAACCCACTGCGCCAATTATCAGTCCATGGTGGATCTCTTTTATTAAAGGAGAACATTTCAAGATAAAGTTGTCCTCAGCTGGGCTTTGGTAATGACTAGAGCACAGCTGAGACTGAATGGCAATTATGAAAAGCATTGCCACTGAGTGTGAAAAAAGCTTACATTTTGATCATTCCATATTATTCTAATTTCAATATAAAGCTGCATCATATACAAATATTAGCAATTAACATTTACTCTGTGCAGGATACTTGGCAGCAGGAAAGACATACAGTGAAGACTAAAGCCTTAGGTGACTATTTTGGCACAGGAACTCGGTATCTGATCTTTACCTCAGATCAATGAAAATGTGAATTAACAACACATAAATTGTTGTATTATAATGTAAAACAAAAAAAACAAGTGCCAGTAAAAGAAAAATGAGATGCCAGAGCAGTACCTCAGCCCAATTTCTTTAGGAAATGAATCTTATGCCTGCTGTTTGCATATGTGTCAGTTGTTAGGACATCAAGTTATCTCATCCACCCTCTCTTAGCATTCCCTTGCCAGCATTAGGGAGAGCAACCCAGGTGCCCTGGGTTTTGGCTCAGGTGCCTGAGCCAAAGGGTGAAATCAGATGCAAATGTCAAAGAAATTACAGATTTTTTGTTCTGCTGTAGACAGAACTCCACTGAACTTGTGCAAGGCTGCTCAGCAAGAACACCTTATAATCTCAATCATGTAATTTACTATCTTCTCCTCCCAGGTTCACCCTGCTTACCACCTTCATTCCCTCTGAAATAATGGCCAACCTCTGTTTCACTTTTCCCCATTTGCCACAGTTTTATTGACTTTATAGCTTGATTTTCTATTTATCATATAGTTGTTTACATAAGCTTTATGCTCAAAAAAAAAAAAGAGATAAAGAACCTGCACAGATTTTCTGAATTGATTCACTGAATGTACTTAGGACAAGAACCAATAAACACCTGGTCCTTAGGCACACACCTGCTATTACAGATTACCTTTCAAAGAACCGAGTGCAGCTGGGCCCTAAACACATGACAAATGATGTGGTTTGTGGGAGGGGTTAGCAATCAAGTAAAAAAATGCAACTGGCTGACAAGCTTGTTTTTGGGTATTGAGCACATGGTGCTGAGCTGGCTGGAGCAGAGGGAGGTCTGCAGTTGGCAGGAGGGAGGTTGCAGAGTCCGCCTGCTCACTGAAAAATTTTTGCTACTATGACAGGTCACAATTCCCACTGAGGGAGGCTGTCTTTAGAAAGGACTCACATTTCCCTCTGTCTGCTATCCAGAAGAGGCTCGAGAAACACAAGATTGTACAGATAAGGTGATGCAACGATGCTTTTTCTTGGTCTGAACAGGAATAAATCCTCAGAGTAATTCTGTTTATAGAGTAACTGCAGGTCATCTGTTATGGATCACGTAATTTGAGCTCTTCTATGTTTAAATAGGTAGTACTGTGTACTAGTTTAAGATTTCTACTCTTAGGAGAAAGACAACTCTATAAAGTAATTCATCCTAATCTAAAATGAATTTCTGAAACCTGTAACATGAATAACTCTGTGGAGGCTCATTTCTCTCTTAATGGAGCCTTAGGTCAGATGCCTATTTATTTGGTTAAAGTTTAAGAGGAAACTCACTGAAAGAGTGTTTTCTTTATATCAGTGCAACTCTGTTTATACCAGAACTTCATATTCTGACAATTCCTAAGACATAGGTAAGCACAAACTTAAACGTGAATTTGAAAGACAGACTGTCAAAAGGAGCAATTAAAAGAAGGCAATTATATGGGAATAGATAAAAGATAAAAAACTGTAAATAATAGTAAATAACTTCTTGAGTGAAAAAGGTTGTGTTTAACAATTATAACAAAAATTAAGTTACCCTTTAATGACTTGCTATAAATTCAGCTTGATAAGAAAATAACATTTTCTGAAGTGATAAAACTTACTTTTGGGTTGCAAAATAAAAAATAATTGTGCATCAATACTCTTTACAAAGTAAAAATATTCATTATTTATGTCAGATTAGGTTTAGTTGCTTTCCTCACACTGGGTAGTCAATCATATTTCATGAATGATTGCATTATAGTCTTAACTTCATACTGGCTGATTCTGTCACTGTATTATTCATATTAAAATACATCTTAGTGTTTTTTGACAACAATGGATTAAGTCATCATCACTGCGTGCTGTTGTCATAGATCAGCAGAAGTAGAGGATTTTGCTTATCTGTGGAAAAGATTCCATTGAAAACAAACATTGGGAACATCTGGATTACAATGAAATTTAAAATCTAGTTTTGTAACTGAGTGTTGAAAGCTTGAAGCATTTAGGGCTTTTTTTTCTGGTTTTGAATTATTTTTTAATTGCTATTGAACATATTTTCATTACTGTATTCTCTCTGTAATAAAATAAACTTTGACAAATTTTTAATTTTCACCCTTGTTTAGACAAAAAGTGCATTTAAAGCATTCGTCATTTTCTAGAAAATGAGTTTCCCATATTTTAGTGAGAGCCAATTAAGATATAAATACTATCTTCTTATATTTAGTTGCAAATGATGATTATTACTTTTTCTGAGAAGCAGAGGATAATGTGAGAGGACATAACTGTCATTGCTGATTCTAGTTTTCAAGTTCTTTGGCTTAAAACACATAAAGACTAATATGTTTATAAAAGTAGCAGTAAACAGTTTTTAATAATGTTGATAACATAATAAATTTTCTTAGATTTTACTTGCTTGTTGTCATTGGAGATATTTTAAGTCACACTATTGTCAGTACTTATTTTAGCATAATAAGAATATAAAAGTATACTTGCAAACTGCAATGGGGTGATTTACCTTTCTAAGCCCTGCTTTATGTTAGTTGTAATTGTGTAGACATTTATTGCATCAGATTTCTTTTTCCTTGAAAATTCTGTTTTAGAAGCTCATATTCGTATTGGCTGCAAATAACACTGTCAAGGGTGTCTCTCATTTGTTATTGATGAGAGATTGATATCTGCAGAGGCATTTCTCTTGACAAAACCATGTGGTGAAACAGCATCTATTTTTCAAAATAAGATGTTGCCACTTGATTTTAGTTATCCTAATTGGAGCTTTAGGAAGGAAGGGAATTAAAATATTGAATGACCATGGTATGAGAAGAAAAATGTATGAGTTCTTTCTTTTATGCTGTTGTAGCGGGTTTGGTTCGCCAACCGGGCGGAAACACCAATTTAGTGTAGTGGTTTGATCACATGTATTTCACTTTGTGAGATAAGGATTAGAAGAAATGCAAAGCAGGCCTAAAACTTTAAAGAATATAAGGAAGTTTATTACTAACACAGTTAAAAGTAACAAGAAATAGAAAGAAAGCTAAAGCACAACCCTCTTCTCTCCAGCACTCCCCAAACAAAAACTCCTTCCCCCCCTCCCTTTTCTCCCTCCCGCACTCTCTTCTCTTTTTACCACCTCGCACAAAAGGTAACAATTTTGGTCAGTGTTACAGTCTTTAACAGTCTCTTTCTTATGCTTAGGGAAAAGGCTCCTTCTGCTGATGCCGCAGACATTTCTTCACAAACTCAGTAGTCCGCCCAGAAACCATCTACTGAAGTGAAATATCTCCCATGAAAATTCCACAATATATTCACACTGCAATCATGGGCCATCACATGGGGTTACAAGTCCTTTTAAAGATGAATTCTTCCAGCCCAAACACAAAGGTTCTCTGCTTCCAGTCTCTTTTAAACATGAATTATTCCAGCTTAAACACAAGGGCTTTTCTGCTTCTTCACAAACTTCTAAAAGCTGCTTCACAACTACACAGCCTGGCATAGGCATTCTCTTACATCTTCACAGGCTGCAACATAAATTCTCACAGGCATGGATTTTCATCTCCCCATACTTTAAAATGATTTAAAGAGTTCAGTCCTCCGCAGCTGCTAGAAGGGTTTTTAAGATTGGCGC
>VZTE01003867.1:54850-89103 GCA_013397775.1 Eulacestoma nigropectus | reverse complement strand
GGGCCCGGAGGCCGCCCGGGGCTCCGAGGCCCCCCTTCCTCCCTCAGGAGACCGGGAACCAGAGAGAAACTTCCCGCCCTTTCACGGGGTTTAAATATGTAAAATTCACAAAAGTGCATTGGCTTAAAAGTTTGTCAATCAACTCAGTTTCAACCCATAACAGCTGTATTCTATCGTGCAAGTTTGTTTTGTGTGCACAGAACATTGTGTGCAATTTATATTGCAAATATACTACTGTTATTACTTCTTACATTCCAGATCTGGAGTTAACTGCAACATGACAATGAGACGACAGCAAAAGAAGTCTAATATTATTTTTGCTGCTGTGCTTAAAAACTCTGGTCATGAATAAGGATGTATCAACAGAGACTGAATATGCATTGAATTAATATTGTCTAGCGTCAGGTGCTCAAATGAGGCTAGACTAGATTAGTAGTGTAGTACTGATATTTAAGAGTCTACATAACAGAAAGCAATGGACAATCTGTGCAACTCCATGCATCTAAGATCTATTTGAATTATGAGATCCATCTGAATAGTCTATATAAAACTCTATGAACTATGTATATAAGCATTTATAGGGTTATTGATCTTCTGCTCAAGCATCAATAGGCCATGAATATCCCACTTTACATAATGCTTGTGCCCATGAGAAAAATTTTCTTGATCATTTGGCTGAGTTGATGCAACCTTCTCTGTAGAGACACTTTTATTCTCATTTTATTAAATTTACTGACATTGGAAATTACTTTCCTTAATCAAAATCAATATTAGGAATTCCTTAGCAAAATGAACAGTTCTTATGCCTATGGTATTGCAATGAGTACAATTTTAAAGTACAAAGGAGGGCAATCTTCTTTAGATAAGTGTAGAGTGTAAATTTACCGATTCAGAAAATACGGTACAAAAAGCAAAATGTTTCTAAACTGCATTTGAATGGCCAGATTTTGGAAGTGTGGAGGCTACAAGGGTTGTTTCTGTGAGAAGCTGAGAGAAGCTTACCCCATGCCCAATACAAACAATGCCAGCCAGCTCCAAAACAGACCTGCCTCTGGCCAAGGTCAAGCCCATAGCTGATGGTGGTAGCACCTCTGGGATGACACATTTGAGAAGCAGAAGAAGCCCCAGTGCAATGGCAACAATGACTGCGGCCACAGGAGAGAGGAGTGAGGATATATGAGTGAGAGAGAAACAACTCTGGAGACACCACAGTCAGTGAAGAAAGAGAGGGAGATTCATCACCACCACCCTGCAGGCTGTGTTGCAGGCCATGGTGAGGCAGCTGTGCCCCTGCAGCCCATGGAGGTCCAGGGAGGAGAAGAGATTCTCCCTGCAGCATTTGGAGAACCCCATGCCGGAACAGGTGGACACCCAAACGGGGCCATGATCCTGTGGGAAACTCAGGCTGGAGCAGGGTCAAGGCAGGACCTCTGGACCCAAGGACAGAGGAGCCCGTGCTGGAGCCGGTTTGAGGGCAGGACTTGTCACCCTGTGGGGGGACCCACACTGGAGCAGTATGTAAAGAATTGTAGTCCATAGGAAGAATTCACATGGGAGAGGTTCATGGAGAGCTGTCCCCTGTAGGAGGGACACCACGCTGGAGTAGGGGGAGAGTTTGAGGAGTCTTTCCCCTAAGGAGCAGAGGAGAACACGTGACGACCTGACATGAGACCATTATTTCCCACCCTCCTCTGCCACTGAGGGGAAGTGATAGAGAATGCAGGAGTGAAGCTCAGCCTGGGAAGAAAGGAGAGGTGGAGTGAAGGTGTTTTAATTATTTTTCATTACCCTACTCTGATTTGATTGGCAATAAATTACTGATTTCCCCAAACTGAGCCCATTTTTCCCATGGTGGTAACTGCTGAGTGATCTCTCCCTTGCCCTGATCTCAACTCACAAGCCTTTTATTTTATTTTCTCTCCTCTGTCCAGCTGAGCAGCTTTGGTGGGTGCCTGACATTCAGGCAGGACCAAGCAAGGAGTTTCTCTCCACAGATCTGTGGATTTGTTTTCCTGTGCCTGCTGAAAGGCAGACCTAGAGTATTGGTTAAAACAAAGATATAATTGTAAATTTTCCCCTGTGCTGCGTCGCTTGCAGCTGTCCAGGAATGGCTCCTGTCTCAAATGAGTCACTGTGCCCGTCCGAGGCACGGTGTTCTGGGTTGAGGGGAGTGCGAGAGGAGCCGCCCGTGGCACCGAGAGATCCAGGCAAAGGCACAGCGCCCAGATAAAACTGGCCCACAGCCACTCCCAGGCACCGCCTCGGAGGCAGCCCGCCTTGGCTGCTCACACCCAGCTCCGGACGGCCGGATGCCGGCTCAGCCCTGCACTGCGGAGGATGAATGGCGACAGCAAAGAGACTTGGAAGGGCTTCCTGTGCCGTGCTCCAGAGCAGACTTTAACACCCGAAGTAATGCGGGACGAAAACCAAAAACCTGTGGAAGGTACAGGGTTTTGTACAGGGCTGACAGTAGGAGGGGAAACTCAGATGGTCCAATCGTGCTGCGGAAAGGAGGTGGGGATTGGGAGGAGTTTAGGGATACAGCCCAATGGGAGAGGAGGAAGGAGGGGCAGGAGAACATACAACCAAAAGGGAACCGAAGAGCGGAGAGCTTTCCTGCAGCTTAGGGAGATTGACAACTCAGGGCAGAGACAATGCATATGATAACATCAGAGGGAGAAGAACTCATGAACCAACCTCTAAAACAGGTCATTGACAATCAGACGAGGTGCATTAGAGTAAGTTTCTCTATCTTGTCAGATTGTCTGGCTCATAGTGATCCCACCACTGTATTTGCTTCAGGCCATGAGCTGGTGGTTCATCCATCAGCCTTATGCGGGGCTGATGCACCACAACACCCCTGTAATGAAAAGTACATGGGTGGTAAAAGATTACTGGGGAAAAAAAAAAATAGTGTTAATAAAGCACAACAACCAATAATAATAGTGTTAATAAACCAAAGCAACCAAACCAGCGTTACCCCACCACCTTTCCTTATCTAGTTCCCTTACATATTTCTGTTTAACCTTTCCTTTTTCAATCTTCACTAGTCTTTATTACAGCTTCTAACTAAAAGAGGGACAGATTGGCCTATTCCTGAAACCTCTAAATTATTTCATGTATTATTTCATTGCAAAGAAAAACAGGAGCAGATTCCTGATAATTCCTCTAAGTATTATAGTTTGTGTTCTGAGATATCTGCGCTTCCATATGTATTAGACTAATTCAGACTTGAAATGATCATAGAATACTTGCTTTCATTTTAATTTCTGATATACTTTAATTAATTAGACAGATTTTAAAAAATATTAATAAAGGTAAATTCTGGAACCTTTAACAGCAAGTTCTTTCTGTACAGAGTCACACAGATTCGTCTACATCTGCTAAGGCACTGTTTGTCCTATCTATTCAAGAAAGGAGTTTTTTTTAAAACAAGGTCTAACTTCTGCACAATGACTTCATTTAAAAATTCCTAGCATTTTCTCACTTGTTTATTCTTCAGTTATTATGTTTTGATGTTCATTGACTCTGTTTATCTAAAGATGTTTTTAATTCCTGAAGCCTCATTTTATCCCTTAGATTCTTAATGGATTTTTAATAAGTCCTTATGTTTTCCGCTTAAAATTTGCTGTGATTATGAAAAACTTCACTTGTTTATGTTATATTTTGTCTAGTAACAGACTTTCAGTAGAGATTGGAAAATTGATCCATTGACTTTCCTCACATTTTTCCCCTCTAATTTTGTACTGATAAAGGCATTAGTAAATTATTGTTCTGCGCACATCCTTGTCTGAAAGGTTTGTTTATTCTTCTGGGTTGGTTCAATTAAGGTATTAAGCAGTGAATGTAGAACAAGAATTTAAGTCTTTCTTTTCTGAAAAGGACAACTAGTTACTCCTTGTATGAATAATCACCAACATACTTCTTCTTTTCAGCCTCAGTATTTTCCATGTCTGAAGTTAATGCAGTGGAATTGCTCATGCTGAGATTAGGACTGTTGTTTCTGTGCTGCCATTTCTACTTAGCAAGAGAAAAAAGCCACACTTGGCAATGTTTTGAAGAAGTGATATCACCTGCAGGATTTAAAAGCTTTTTTACACAGAGTAACAGGAGTATTTTCTAATGAATAGTTACTGTATAGGCATGTTTGGAGGGGAGCGGGTGGGCTTGTTGTTTTGTTTGTTTGATTAATTTATTTCCTTTGGCTATGAATTAATAAAGTCTCACGGTGGTTGGTGTCAGTTGTATCCTTACAGGTCAATATATTGTATATGTGTGGTAGGTGGCTTAAATATTTAAAGTCCAGAGTTTTGGAGACTGTATGATTAAGAAAAATACCAATTAAATAAGACCAGAAGTTTTTAGACCACGGGGCACTTAGATGTGACAAAGTGGTATTTAACAACTTTTTTTTCTCTCATTATTATTTGTGGAGGAATTTTTCTTTTTTCTCTGAGTGGTATTTGTCCAAAGAAGGTTTTCTTTTTCATAGTTTTTATAAGCTTGCTTTTTGAATGTCAAGATTTTTGAATCAATACAGTACCTGATCTTCTGGCTTCCAACATCCTGTGGAAATCCAATATGAAATTCATTTAATCATTTCTGGTCCTCCAGCAATATTCTTACCTTTTCCAATTCCTGTATAAGTGGTGCTCATCACAAAGGACACAATTTATCTAGCTGTCCGGGTTGTCCAGAGAGGTGGTAAATGCCCCATTCCTGGAAACATTCAAGGTCAGGTTGGATGTGGCCTCAGAAAATTGATCTGGTTGAAGATGTTGCTGCTCATTGCAGGGGAGGGTGGGGTAGGTGGCGTTTAAACTTCTTTTCCAACCCAAACTATTCCATGGTTCTATCTTGGGTTACACTGTGTGGTGACAGAGAGATAAGCCCGGAAGGCCGGAGAGACAGCCTCTTTCCTGGGCCTGGAGGTGACCCTGGGACTGTATCCAGGTCACCGGGGATGGGCGGAGAGAGGTTTGTGGCTTGTGGACAAAGCTGGACCTGTGAGAAGTGAAGATTGTAGTTTGTGACCTTATAGGATATTGTTTACCTGTTACCATAATAGGCAATGTCTGTGTGCTGCTCCAGGTGATAGGGAGACACTGTGGTGAACATCTGTCCTGTTTACATGATGTTATATCCTGTTCTGTGGGGGTATTTAGGGAATTGGCACTGAGCAATAAATGGGATTTTGTCTTTGACTTTGCACCTGAAGGAGTGCGGAGTTATTGCCCATGTGTGATTACTGCAGTTCTATGACTTTTTGGTGTCTGTTCTTCATCAGCACTGAACAGATACTAATGATATACCTTAAAACATCACATTCTGCTTACCATCCTTTTTGATTTATATCTTGCTTCGTGTCTTTTTCACAATCTAAATTTCTGTGATGGGTTTAGTGCTATGTAGTTGAGACTTTTTGGCTCATGAATTTAAATCCATTGATGTTAGTCTTATCAAGAACACACCAACTGTATATTTTTAAATCATGATTTGTTATTTCCTCAGACCATCGCTTCTTACATCTTGGTCCAGTCCTCTTAATCTCACTTTGCAAGTATTTTACGCCTTACCCATGTAGTCAAAATGCAAATACTGAAGAATAAACAGGAAAGAGTTTCATGAAAGGATCTCCAGCTGTTGTTAAGAATAGCTAAATACCAGTCTTTGGTGATGGTTAGTAAAAGACTAAAAATTGCTGTTTTCTTCACAACAGTTTACAGTCTCAGAATTTTCAAGATTTCCAAACAGAGTCCTGAGTCAAAAACATTATGGTGATCCATCCATGCTACCCCACAGGTTTCTCTTTATGGGTTTGACAGTTTTGATAACTAACTTGCCAGTCAGAATCTGAACCTTGTTACCTCTTATGTTTGCATCTCCCAAGAAGTATCTCTGCCTAAATGGGTTGCAGTAGTTATGCTCTGAAATGAAGAGTGTGAATAGGTTCCTCATCTTGCCTAAACATGAGACAGGCTAGTAGTTCAAAATGTGATACTTAGCATTGTCCTGGAATGGAGCATTAATTGATGGAGTTCTGATAAATCCACCAGGAGCTGTGCTGGACTGGGTAGGGATATCATCTGATCCCAGCATTTGGTACTTTGTGTTTCTGTTCAAATGTTGATGTTGAAAACATAATAAAGTGTCATTAGTTAACTACCCTTCTATGTAATCTCTTTTATTCATGGAGTTTGATCATCTCTTCCAGGAGTGGCTCTACTTTTACATCTCTTCCAACGGCAGCCTTGATAAAAATTAGTTTTTCCCTCTCTATTTTAGTTGAACATGCTCCTTTATTTTTTCTGAAAACAGTAAATATTCCTTCTCATTTTTATGTGACTGTTATAAGATGATCGCTACTATGAAGAAAATTAACTCTGTCCCAGCCCAAACCAGTCTATGGTACTCTGGTTTGTATTTGTGCTGAAAACTGTGTTGATAGCACAGGGATGTTTTAGTTGCTGCTGAGCGGTGCTTAAACAGAGCCAAGGCCTTTTCCGCTTCTCGCACCACCCCACCAGCAAGGAGGCTGAGGGTGCACAAGAAGCTGGGAGGGGACACAGCTGGGACAGCTGTTCCCAACTGACCCAAGGAATATTCTCTACCATATGTCATCATGCTCAGCAATAGAAGCTAGGGGAAGAAGGAGGAGTGTTGGCAGTTACACTGCTTGTCTTCCTAAGTCACTATGATGGTGCCCTGCCTTCCTGGGGGTGCCTGAACACCTGCCTGCCCTTGGGAAGTGGTGAATGAATTCCTTGTTTTGCTTTGCATGTGTGTGAGACTTTTGTATTACCTACTATTTTGTCTTTATCTCAACCCATGAGTTTTCTCATTTTTGCCCTTCTGGTTCTCCTCATTTCCATGGGGTGATATGGTGGTAAGCAGACAGCTGCATGGTGTGTAGCTGCCAGCTGGTGTTAACCCGTAAACGGTGATTAACTTTGATACACTCAGTGTTTTTCTTTCAAGTTTTTGCTTATTTCCCTCCTCTTTTTATAATTATACTCTTATACTTTTTCTTACCATTTTCTTGTCTGAAACCTGTTTTCTATTGATTTCATTTATTTTTTAATGTTATTTCATTATGCTACGTTATAAATTGGGGATTTTTCTCTTAAAATTTGTTAGATGATAATGCATCATGACTTTTATCAGATCTACTAACTATCCAAGGGGTACTACCCTCTATATAGTTATACCACATAGAGTTAGTAAGCAGTAATACCTGACTAGTTATTTGTGTCTTAAAATAGCATGATTTCTTTTAATGAAGACATCTTCATCTACTTTCTTATTTTTTCTCTGAGTTTTTCTAGAATCACTCTCATCTCTTTGAAGATTCTGGGAAAAACACTGCTTTTTCATTTCAAAGTACTTATCTGTACTCTATATGGGGTTGTTTTGAAAGAAAACTAGAAGTTCATAGTCTGTGAACATAGTCATTGCCTGGGGCAGAATTTTCAGTGTAGATTGATTGCTTGAGTTTTAATTTTCTTGCTTTTCTTTTTCCTGAGTACGTTAACATATTTTCGGTTTCGTTTTTTTTGCCTGCATTGGTATCCCTATGTTTGCATAAATCCAGCTATTAAGCATAGGTGGTGTTATCTTTCAGTCAAAATAAGATAGCTAGAAAAAACACCTTAGTTTTCATTTATCATCATTGAGATCTTCATGATGATGCTTGCTATCTGTTTGAATACAGAGAATAGATGAAAAGATATTCTACCTCTCAGTCCATCTGACTAATTGTATTAATGATTATGTTGTGTTTCTAAGTGATCTCTGTAGGGTGTCTATTATGCATCATAAGATGATATCTGAAAAAATAACAAAAGAAGAAAAAGTATAAAACACCAAGCATTTGAACAAAAATGAAGAAAAATAACATAAAATAGGGAAACCAAAAGTAATAGATAATTACTGCAAGCTTAGGATAAATTTTATTGTCTTTTAAATGAAAACTACTAAGATACATAAGATTGTTCTCAGATCTTTTCTTCCTCAGAAGCATGATGACCTTCTCTTTGAAGATTTGAAAAGCATGATATATTTGGAATATCATCCATTGTATGACTTTACAGTGAAAAGCAAACTAAGAGACTGGTGATTCTCAAAAATTGTTACAGAAATTTCTAAAATCAAAGTAATCCCTATGAGTTCAATAGAGTTATTCTTAAAACTAAGATTTTGAAAAATAAGTGGCTTAAAAGTCATAGCTACTTATAGTATCCAGAGGAGTTTAGGTAATAGGAAAGGTATTTATAACCAGGATAGAGTATTGGAAGAGGAAAGATGAACAAAATTTTGGTGAATGTGGCAATGATGCTGACAGAGATGAGAGCTGCAATGGATCCTAAAGACAAGAAAAGGTTTGAACTTGTTTTTCATGAAAAAGAACCAGTCAGGAAAAGGCAGAAGATAGAGCAGGAGTGGGAGTGGGCATGCACATGAAAGGAATAGAAGCAGCCGTAGGTGAGCCTGGTTTATGGGTCTGAGTGACAATGTCTGTGTTTCTATCACCAGTACAGATTAGTATCTAAACAGGGAGTATGGAGATTTTGCAGGAAGAAGCAAGCTCAGATTTGGCCACATTAGGTTTAAACTGAGGAGAGAACAGTCTTATGTTTTCTGGTGAAAATGATGGAAGGACCCCAAAGGCTAAAAAGTGGACATACAGGAGCGCTGAAGGTAAAGAAAAGGTTATGGGTTGTCTGTTTCATGAGGCAGAGATCACCTTTTCATTATGCTAATATATTGTGCCTAATACGTTTGCCTACGGCTGGAGGCATAACACTATCGAAGAATCAATTAAAATATCAATTTGAATTAAAATTAATTTGAATTTAAAGCTCTATGTTTACTTTATGTTAGTTTAAATAAAAAGCCTTACACTTATTTTAAATGTATTGGAGATACTAAAAAAATGTTTCTTGTAGCCTGTGGTAAAGTCATTAAAGTACATTCTCACAGTTACTGCCTAGTGATTTTATGGAAAATTCAAAATATGCTAATTTCTTTCCTTCCTTTATATCTTTGCTCTAAAAGTGCATCGATTTCATTTGTGGTACTCTTTTCACCTTTTGCTACAACCTTTCACAAGACATTGAAATGCTGTAACAGAATACCCATACATCAGTACTTGTTCACTCATGCATAATGAGTGTAATGTTTTATAAACATTTCTTTTAATTTTCTACATTGTCTGTAAAGGTTAGATGACATACCAGGACTTGTTTTGCCACTAAAAACTCTAATCAGAAGTGGAGAAAACCTTCAAGACAAGCAGATGCAGTTTCTTTGACGATTTAGTGGATTTTTTTTCTTTTCATTCGTTCTGCCTAAGGAGAAGTTTGCACAGGCTACCACCGTGGTTCCTTGTACAACTTCCCTGTCCCACGGGAGACACAAAGCATTCCAGGAAAAAGCCTGATAGGTCAGCACAGCTCTTCTAGCCTTAGTGGTGCTTAGTCCAGGGCCAGAGTTTTGGGTTCAGTGCATCTAGGGTGTCTTTGGTTCTTTGTTTCTCTGTTCTTTGGTTCCCAGGGCTATTCTCTCCCTCAACTCTGCTCCAATGCAACCTCACCTGGAATCCTGTGTCCAGATCTGGAGCCCCCAGCAGAAGGACGTGGACCTGTTGAAACAAGTCCAGAGGAGAACCACCAAGGTGATCCGAGGGCTGGAGCACCTCTCCTGTGAAGACAGGCTAAGAGAATTGGGGTTGCTCAGCCTGAAGTAGAGAAGTCTCTGGGGAGATCTTACAGCAGACTTCCAGTATCTAATGGGAGCTACAAGAGAGGCCTGGAAAAGGACTCTTTACAAGAGCATGCGGTTAATTCCTACAGGTAAAACCGATATATTTTACTAAAGCTTATCTTCAGCCTTTTGTAATGGAAACCTGGGTTTGTTTCACCCACAGGACCTCAGTTTTTAAATTGATTCCTCAAATTAATATCATTGCACCTATTTTGTTATCCAGTATATTTTCACTAAGTTTATTAAAACTTATATTCTCACACATTGTATGGCTGCATTACAACTCTATATTCTGGTATTAAATACCGTTCAAAGTGTTCCATATGAATAGTGGAAAGAGAAGGGCAGGGAACTCACCAAAACATCTGAAACCTCTGAAGTTTAGTTTTTTCTGCAGAGGTTTCAGATTCTGATAGGCAGATTTTTCCTTATTTTCCATCTTTGGTAATTTCACATCAAAGGATCACCATAACATAGATAATACAGACAAATTTGGGGGGTTCAAGCCTGCCTATAGAATGTGTTCTCTTAAAACAAAATTTTTTTATTCAGGGAGGATAAATTTCAGTGCAATGTTGTGTAAAATAGTTTTATTATTTTAAGAAGAAATGAAAAAACCATACCATACAATAACAATGAAGGGTGTACAAAGATAAATTCAAGGCTCTAGGAATAGTTATTTGTTTGCAGCAAGTATGTTGTTTTTTGTGCCTTTTTTCTTTCTTTCTTATTTTAGTTCCTGTTCAATGTTTACTTTCAATTATTGCTGCCTACAGGAGACCGGCTTATCCCCGCCAATAACTTTGCTGGAACAAATTGAACAATCAGTTTGAAGAGAAAAAGTTTGTTAGACCAACCTTTTTTTCTCTCAGAGGCTTCAGAGGAGTGAACTAGAGTTTAAAAATCAGCAAAATAACGTGAAAATCTGCTGTGATTAACATTTGGAATCTACCTAGATAAAGAGATATGTCTTTCTTCTGTATTAATGAACTGTGTAACTGTCAAACAGCAATTGATTGGTCCTTAAAGACCTGAAAAAGGAAACATGTCCACAAAATAGGTGATATGCCCAAATTACAGAGGAAAGCAGTGAAAGGGCTCCTGAATCCAAACCTTTTGCCTAATACAATGCCTTATTTGAACAAATTAACTAAAATGACAATTGTGCCTAATGTCTTTACGTTAGTACTCTTCTTCCTGTCTTCATGTATTAGCTGTCATGAATAATTCCTTTTCACTGGAATATATTAAAACATTTTTTATATAAACATACAGGCAAATACATAAACATAATATAGGCAAAAAAGTATCTGATCATAATTGAATAAACAGGGCTCTATTATTTTTCTACCAACACATTTCTGGTGTCTACTAACTAAGTGCAGATAAAGTTACATTAAAGTTTTCAATACAGAACACACGATTCTGTATTTATTTTATTTTATTAATGTACCAATAAAAATTAGTATTTCTTGCATTTGGATGGATCTTTTTTCACTTTAATTACTCTAGGTCTCAGTTTCTTTCAGGCAAGTTGAAAATTAGCACAAATTATTACTTATAACTATGATTAATGAAAGTAGTGGTTTTGTACTACATTTATAAAATCAGATCTGAGAATATTGAGGTCATTGCAATACATTGTGTCATAAAGGGATCATGAAACCAAGTTATATGTATCACAACACAGACAAAAAAATATAATACTTTTGGCAATGGAAAGTGAGTTTCTTTGCCAGCATTAATTAAATTTTAGCCACAACTTTTCTAAACTAGCATCCTTGTATACAGTACTAACAATTTGTCTTTTTTATTGACAATGTTCTCTCAATAAATAAAGTTATATAACATCCAAAATTATGTGGAATTATTTGCTGCAGCCTGTTGAATTACAGCTCTCCTATTTGGCATGGCTTGGTAAAGATTAATAGTAGAGGCGTTCTCTCTTTTTAGGCTTCAGTTCAGTAGTTAAATCATGCCAACAAAAAAGTGTTTTTAAGTAAAGATAACATACCACTTTACATATATATTCAGTTCAGAGTATGTTCTTGAATGAAAGGTGAATTAATTATTCATATGATCCTGATGTGAAATGACTTCCGCTTTCTATCATGGAGATGAACTCGTTCATTCTTTGTAATGCCAGTTTCATTTAATGTGAGCTTTCCCTACTTGTCTATTTTCTTTTCACTCACTACTGCAAGATTAATTCTCAAGCAGATTTGTGATTCATGAACCTCTATGAAGTCCAAGACTAGGAGAGTGCAAATTCCTCCAAGTAACATTTAATTCAGATTACATACATTTATACAAATGCACATGCACACATATTTATCTATTTTATTTATATAGATATATGCAGAAAGTTCCTGAACTGTTAGGTATTGGTTCAGAATCTGGATTACTTTTAAAGTGCAGTAGTGTACAGGCAGCTGACTTATCACAGTTGCTCAAAATTAACGCTGCTTTCTAATTAAGTATCTGCTAACTATCTAATCCAGTTATTGTGTTCACTGGAATACAATGGCTCTGGCTCAGCTTTAAAGTTCTAATGAAGAAGAATATAAAATACTCCACTATTTGTCTGAATCACACAACTTCAGCGGTTTGTACATTTCATTGCCACCCTTTGAGTGACTCTTCTCATTCCAGGCTCCCTGATTAAATGCTTGGAATGTGTAGACTGAGATCACTTTGGATTGCCAGTTACTTATTCCCAGAGTAAAGACCCCCTCCATCCCCACCATACCTTGTCACCTGATGTCATCTAACCTACACGATCAGTAGAGCAGTTCTGGAACTGTGGACTTGTGGGAGGAGACTTCTTGGGTTCACCTCATCAAATATTTCTAAATAATATAATATATGTATAAATTACTAATAATATGTGATAAGTTTGCATTGAACTACATATTATTTTTCATTCAGAGCTCAAACACAATGGCTGGTCTGGACCACAGTGTTTTCTTTGAATGGCTGACAACTGAAATGGTGCGAGGAATGGAAAGAGAGGAAAGAGAAACATGTAAGTGTTGAAAAAAATCACATGGGAAAATACTCAAACCCAGAACCATTGCTAGAGCTAAAACCTCTAAAAAGTGGCTATTTCCATGATGACTTTAGGGAAATATGGCTTTGGGCATCAAATGGGAGGAAAATATGTCTATTGCATCCTTTGAAGACTGAGAAGGGGATTGATCCAGGATATGACTCTTAAGGGGTAGAAGACACCTTTGGGTTGAATCAACCAGTTGCTTTCAGTGTTTTCTGCTGTATCACATCCTAGTCTTTGTGAGACTTTGTATGACTGTACTCTATCTCTCCTTAGAATATAAACACTAGTCTGAATAATAATCTGTATGATTCGCACTTGGGGTGCAGGTTAGAAACAAGGCACTATCATAGTTGATAGTATAGAAATAGCTAAGCAAGCAGCAATAACAAAATAAAAAGCCTGCAAAATGCAGCTATGTTTTAAAGTACAGAAAATATTACATTGCTGTATGTTCTTTTGTGATAATGGCTTCCAGATTCATGATTTCCTTTATTAATTCTGACACGTACCTCCAACCTCTGTTGTGATCCTACTTTTTACAATTTGAACCTTCAAAACTGAATTTCAGTAATTGTCTGTTACTCTTTTTACTACCAAAATCCCTTTTCCTATTGTAAATTGCTGCTGAACTAGAGGCACATGGTAAGTTACTGAGATGTAGGAAAGCTCATAGGAAGTCAGCTCCTTGTGGGACAGGGACACCCTTTCCTGGTAGTTTGTGGCTGAGCCCACTTTGATTCTTAATTAGGGGCTTTCACCATTTCAGTCTTACATCAATAGAGTCCCAGTAATGAATCAACGCACAATGAAAGTAATACCAATAACAGAGCCAAAAATGCATATTTTACAAAATTCATTTTCCTGTTTTAGTGGTTTTTTTTTCAGTTTTTAACTTTTTTTTTTTGATTATACATAAATTTAAAACAAAGTAGCCGCTTAACTTTGTAGAAAAATAATCTTAGAATAATAGAATCATTGTTTGTGTTGGAAAGGCCCTTTAAAGTCACCTAGTCCAACACCCTTTTTTCATGGGCATGGATGTCTTTCACTAGATCAGGTTGTCCAAAACCCCACCCAACACGATCTGGAACAGATCAAATTCAAACAATTGGTTTAAATGATGGGACACCCACAACATCTCTGGGCAACCTATTCCAGCATCTCACTAATCCTCATAGTAATCATTACTTTTGTAAGTCCAAACTAAATCTACCCTCTTTCAGTTTAAAACCATTGTCCCTTGTTCTGCCACTGCAGACTTAGAAAACCGCTCCACATGCTGAAAGGTTGCAACGAGCTTGCTCCAGAATCTTCTTCAGGCATGTCCCTCCCTCTCTGCCTTTCCTAATTGGAGAAAAGTTCCAGCATTTTGAACATTTTTTTGGCCCTCCTCTGCCTCATTCTAATAGGCTGATGTCTTTCTTATACTGGGAACTCCAGAGTGGATGCAGTACTCCACGTGGGGACTCACCAAAGCAGAGTAGAGGGGCAGAATCACCTGCCTTGACCTGCTGGCCACTCTTCTTGTGATGCAGCCCAGGATACGACTGGCTTCCAGGGCTGCAAGCGCACATTTTTGGCTCATCCATCAGTATCCCCAAATTTTTCTCTACAGGCTTACTACCAATCTATTCATTCTCCAGTCTGTATTAATATTGGACATTGGCCCAGACCAGATGTAGGATCTTGCACTTGGCCTTGCTGAACTCCATGAGATTTCACACAGACTCATTTCTCAAATATGTCAAGACCCCTCTGGCATCCTTTCCCTTAAGTAAGTGAACTGCAGCACTCAGCTTGGTGTCATCAGCAAATTTGCTGAGGGGGCACTCAATCCCACTATCTCTGTCACTGCTGAAGGTATTAAGTAGTATCAGTTCAGCACCCTTGAAAGACACCACACCTTATTTGTTTTGGCTTCGACATTGAGTCATAGACTATAACTCTTTGCATGTGTCCATCCAGCCAACTCCTTACTCATCAATCAGTTCATCCATCAAACCAACCGTTCTCCAATTTAGTGGCAAGAATGTTGTGGGGGACTGTATCAAAGGCCTTACAGAAGTCCATGTGACTCTTTCCTTTGATGTAGTCACTTTATTGTAGAAGGCCACCAGATTAATCAGTCACCATTTTCCCCTGGTGGAGCCATGTTGGCTGTCACTAACCACCTCCCTCTCTTCCATATATTTTGACATATCTTCCAGGAAGATCTGTTCCGTGTTCTTACTGGGCACGGAGATTAGGATGACTGGTCAGCAGTTCCCAGGGTCCTCCTTTCTAAACTTATTAAAAAGTAGTGCAATATTCCCTCTTCTCCAGTCACTGGGGACTTAAAAAAGCTGTTTAAATAAAGGTCTGTTTTGGTTCCTGGTACATGAAAACTAATTTTTTTTTTGAAATGTAGGGTTTATATACTGGGAAAATGCATGCTGATAGCAAAGGTATAGCTTCAAATATTCACCTAGTGCAACAATAAGCTCAGCTGAGGTTGACAGGATTTACAGCCTACTTAGCCTAAGAAAACAGGCCAGAAAACCAACAGCAGTGGCCACCTAATGGAAAGAGAACATAAAAAGGAGATAGGGTACTTTTCCATTTTTACATCCCAAACAAGATACACAGATACTCCAGTCTGTAGACTGGTATAATAGTCTGAAAATTTCAAACCTGTCACTGTCACAAGATGTGCATGATGCTTGCAATACTCTTTACTGAGTATTAGGAGAAAGGTATTAATATCAGACTAGTTAACTGATAAAGGTTCCTGGATAAGAATAAGAAATCTATGTTGTTTTTTATATACACTTTTTTTTTCTCAATTATCATTCAGTTAATAGCTAGCTGGCATAAAATTTAAATATACTTCTGTGGTGCCAACACTAAAAGTAAGTGAGAAATTGCCTTTAAAAGGAAACTAGGGAGAAAAGTCCACAAACCAAACAACCTTTCTAATATAACCAGCCAACAATTAGCGTCATTAAATAAATTTCATATTTGTAGGAGGGCGTAAAAGTGGTTATTATTTCTTGTGTTAAAAGAGCAAAAATTCTGAAGAAAAACCCAACTTATTTTGATTGAATACAATGCTGTGCTATCAGATATTAGCACTTCTGGCATGGTGTGGAGAAGAAAAGACAAGAAATTAAAAAGCAGAAAAGAGAGGAAGTAGATTCAGAAACAAGAAAGTGAAGAAGAATATAACTTATTGCCTGAGATTTTTCTCCTTCTTCTTAATCTTAAAGAAATAAATAGAGTAGAAAGATGAAAAATGTTTGTAAGCATGATACATACTTCCGCAGAAAACGTAGTCACACTGAATTTCAGCTAGTTTCTCTAGGTGCAACAAATTCAAAGCTCTTCTCCTACATTTTTTTGCTCTTATCAGTGGAGAGGCTCCTCCCAAAGATCAAAAAATATCTCTAGCCTGAGGGAACATTTTCATTCATTAGCAAGATACAGATGTTAAAAGTGCAAATATTACTGTTAGAAGCCTACATATAGGGGCTTCTCCTTGTGTTAGAGATATTTTCATGATTGAAACAAGTGTTTAGCATGTTCAAGGAAATCATCATCATTTTGTTATCTCTGTTTCTTCAGTATGAAATGGATGTAAAACAAGTGTAGCCTTTCATGATTCTCTTCCTCCTTAATAAGTTGACTAACTCAGGAAATATTCAGTTTCTGTCTTTTATCTTAGCCATTCCAACTACAATTTTAGAGTCAAAACAGTGTTTTTGGAGAAATATACATATTTCCATTATGTAGATTTTCAGTCATATAATTTATTTTTAAAAACAACCAACAAACCAAAATGTTTGTTTTATAATCACTGGTTTGGTATTGCATGTGTGAACAGATTTTGGAGCCCATGAGAGGCTTCTTAATGGGAAGTGAATAACTGCAATGCTAAACCCTGTTGTGCAAAGGGCACAATCTCATGACCAAGTAAAATTCTGTGATTCCATCAACAAATCAATATACGTAAAGTTCTTTGGCTCAGGTACTTGTATTTCTTCAGCAGTTATAACAATGTCAGGAAATAGAAAAAGAATATGGACTTATGTTTGCTTTAGAGTATTGAATTTTTTGTCTGATGGAGCTTGAAACTATATATACACAAGTTTCTGCTATGTTCCAGGGACCAAAACTATGAAGGAGCAAAGATACTGAAATTACTGATAAATAAGTAAATACACAAACATACATATACAGCAGAGCATTGAACATGTCAGTCACTGTCTGTTTTGTGGTTACATATCATGTGTTCTTGTGTATTAGGAACTTGATGTGTGAGCGAAATGAATACTTGTGCCTGCCCTTAACTCAGGCTGTGGAAAGACTCAAAGCTATCTGTCAGGAGAAATAGATCTGCTGATGAAAAAGGGGTCAGAGAAGATTACTTAATGCACAACAGCAAAATTGGCTGTAGAAGAACACCAAACCCTGCTGTTCAGTTATGGCCAGACTCTTCAAGCTTTGCTCAAGATAAGCAATGCTTGCTTACCTAAGTGAGTCTATTGAAGTCTTTTCTGGCAGTTGTGCAGGGCCTTGAAAGAAACAATCTTGGAAAATTAAACTTAGTAGAGTGGTAAAGGTTTGCCATTAAGGAGTCGGGAGAGAGAAGTGAATAGTAAAAGTCAGCAGGCAAGGAAAAAATCTGCATTTGGCTGCAGCTTTATAGATAGACTACCAGGCTGGTCTGAACAGCTGGCAGCAAGGATTGCTTCTGCTGGGAGAATGACAGTGTTACATACCAAAGATGTATTCCTTGCATACGTGTGTTTGTTTATATACAACAGGAGTAGGAACCCAATTACTCTTTACCCAATTGCAACTGAAATAAAAGATAATTTCTTTGCTTCACAGTCTGCGAGGCAGAGAAGTATTTACCCAACAAATAACACCTCCGAACACTGACATTGACAGTTACTTCCTCAGGTCTTTCCCAGCTTCCAACATCTACACCTCATATTTTTGCCATTCAAATGCCTGATATCTGCAACTTCAAACAGCTAAGTATCACACTCAATCAGGCTCGTAGATACATAGAGAAGCAATATTTAAGCATTGAATATTACACAGATTACACTATGTCAGCTGCATAAATAAGAAATGAGCTTTTAAAACCAGGATGCTTAGTTCTCATTTACCCAGAAAGTGTGACCTAACTTTTTATATTTGTCATATGCTCACTATGTTAAAAATGAGGACAACTGGAACTAACATAAATTAATCAATTCATATGTCCAAAGCCTGTGTTCAAACTAACTCTGATCTGCTATTTGCCTTGATGATTATTTTATTGCTTCCAGCTATCTTTGATACGTAAGAAGGCTTAATTGTTCCTTTCATTCAGCCTGAAACTGTTTGACGAACCCATTAGCTTCAACAAGCTCTGTGACTCACTTGCTGACAGCAATTAGGACTCCCAAAGGGTATCTGGCTAAGCCAAAACCCCAAGAGTTTCATAAGGTGAGATGAAGGTCCTGAGATTTATTTTTGCTAAAATAGGGCTTAGAATCTCCTGAAAAGAAAATCAATCTAAAATAATTTAAACCTCTATTCTTTCACTCCAATGGAGATACTATTCTGTTGCTAAGCACCTGATTTGAACAGAGGAATTTGGAGTGTATCTCACTACTCTTTCATTTCCTTCAGGTGAAATTTTTCCATTATTATTGAATTTGCAATCATTTTTTTCAAGTTCCCTTTCAGAGAAACAGTTACCAGCTTATTAGGTTAGATAAAGAGACAGGAAACTGACAGTAAAGACCCTTGTCTGGGCACCCGTATCTGCATTCCTGTATTTGCTTAGAATGAATACACAACCTATAACTTAACTTTGCTGTTTCTCTATCAATTTTAGCAGATATAAGGCATTAATCCAGAATTTTCCCCTTGAAGTCTTTTAGATACAGTATATTCAACTGTAAATTTGTTTCCTTTGACAAAATTTAACTAGTTTTATATGGACTGCAGAAGAATGATATGAGAACTATACAGAAAAAGATAAACTGAGATGAAATAGGAATAAAAATATCATCAAATTTTAAGATTTAAAAAGCTCAGGTAGAACCTGTTAGTAAATGGAAAGAACATTTTTATCAGATTTATGTTTTGTAGTCAGAAATAATTAACGTCAGATATGCTGAATTAAACTTAATTTTACCTATCCAAAAATCAACTATTTAAGTCCACCTCCCAAGTCTTTCTTCACTTTTTGATATATAAGGAAGTTGAGTAAGTATTCGTTGGTCTTCTAATGTGTAACTAGATAAATTCTGATATTACCAGATAAACACTACTGACCTGCATAACATTTCTACTTTCACACAAGATACTCACCCTTTCTAATTCTTCACCAATTTCAACATTACTCTTTTGAGACCAAATTTTATGATGTCAGGTTTACTTTAAAAAAGCCAGTGACTTAAACTATTATGCTTGGATTCTTTTCAGCTGCCTCCAAAATGCTTCAATTAAAGCAATGTGTTAGTCAGTAATTGGCTTGAAATATAAACAGACACCAACTTAAAATTGCTCTAAAATAAAATCAAACAGAAGTGGAAAATTAATTGTAATTTATAATTCATTTTTGTTGCTAATGCATTTTTTATAGACTAGATTCTCACTGGAGCCATTGGCAACTAAATACCTCATTAACCACTGAACATGACCCCTGGGAACACTGGTAGTTACAGAAACACCAACTTCTTTATGTTATTGTTTCCAGCTACAAAATCCTTTGGACATGAAAGTTACGACAGCTGTAAATATGTGTCACAGCCTTTGTGTTTACACTATTAGGAGTTCCAAAGGCTCATCTCTTGCATCTAGGTCAAAAGATGCAGAAAGTGAAGGTTTTATTATTTTACAAACATAAGCTTCAAAAGAGACAGTTGGCATCTCAGACAGAAGTCACTAAGCTTTTCATTCTCATATAGAGGAGGCTAAACTGATTAATAATTAAAGGATGACTTATTCTGCTGTAATTTTCAATGGCTGGGTACTCAGATAATTTAGAATGGTTTTATTTTTTCATATAAAGTCCATATCAAGACTTACAAGATATAAATTGTACTGTAAGTAAAATCCATTTGCTGGAAAAGGAAACAGCCTTGACTAGATATTGAGGCCCAGAGAACAACTGGTGTAAAGCAGTGCTGTTAAATAAAAGAAGCAGTCTGCCTCGTCTTTCACTGACAGTCATTCTCTCCCACCCCTGCTTTTTCTGCTCTCTGTACTGCAACAGCCATTTCACTGTCTATCCACTGAATTATTCAGGGAACAGATCCAGCTGAAAACGATCCCAGCAAAAACACAATGGCTGTTACTCTGGGATCAGTCATCCTGGTGTGGTTTGCCACAAAGAAAACCAAATCTCTCTGCTGGTGTTGATCTGAGGCTCAAAGCAGTAAGGTCTAAAATGCTTAAAAACTTACTAAATTACAACAAAAGAGAACAGTAGCAAAGTTTGGTCATGATGTTACAGAAAATATTCTGTTTAGGAAGGTATGATTGCAGCAGTATAGAAAAATCAATAACTGATGAAGAAAAAACTGTCAGTTTTAACAATTCCCAAAACCTTAATTCTGTAAAAGTCTATTGCTTTCATGGTTGCTTCAATAGAAGCATTTTTAAAAAAATCTTTCTAGTGGTATGGGGTGAAAAGTAAATTTCAAATAAAGCAGATAGCTAATCACAACTACTTTATTATAATTGGAAATTGATTTGAAAAATGTTTTTCCATGTTGCCTTGTATACTCTCACATTAACATGACCTTCACCACTCAGTTGAAACTGGAGCAGCATAAGCAGGCAAAATGCATTTCTGCTTTTGATCCTTTAACATTAGATTTGCAATTTAATAGCCAAAGCAATGCTCTTGCAATGCATGTCCCAAAGACAATAGCAGGTAACCCAAAGGTGTAATCGAAATTAACCGACATGTGATGAATTTTAAATATGAAAGGTTTTGAAAAACTGCTCTAGGCTTATCTGTAATTATTCATGGAAGATGTGCGCTTTATATTATCTGTGAGAGGATAATCTTCAAATAAATAAAAAAAAGCAAAATCTGTTAAATAAATTAACAGTTACAAATTATTTGTTCAGCTCTAATTTTACCTTACTTATTTAACTGTATTAAAAACATGCAAGCATTTTCAATTTATGAAAGTGAATTGAACTTACAATAATAATTTATCTGATCTGAATAAATCAGATCGAGTGCTATGATGTAGGAAAATATCTTTTAACAAGAGCCATTAAAATATCAGAAGCATATCTGTTTTAAACTATGTTTTGATCCATTGTATAAATTTACATTCTATAGACACGTTGTACATACTTTTTAAGGCCCTTAGCAAAGTAGTTAGACTTTTTTTATAAGTTGTGAAAGCATTCTTACATTCTTAACATAGAAGTTGTCTGCTTTGATCTAAGAGTTTTAAAATTAAATATTTATTTCTAAACTGATTTGCTTTTATAGGCACTGAAAAGTATTGTGCATTTCTTGTAGATATCCTATCACCTATTAAAAAAGGTCCCTAAGACAGGAGAGCAGGCATTATTATTCCCATCTGTTCTCATTCAGTACGGCAGGGTTTTGTAGAAAAAAAAATAGCGCAAATTCACTGAAAGGAGTGTTGAAGGAATATTATAAAAGCCATTTACATTCAAAACACTTGAGCATATCTTACTTTAATTTTTAACAGCAAGAACAGCTTCGTATACTCATCTTGTAATAGGTGAGATGCAGAGAGTAGCTAAATTCAAAGATAAATTAAGTTAACCTGCATTTTGTATGAATTTGATCAAATTCCGAGCTGGTATTGAACAAAACAAAGCTGGTTGCAAATGTTAAAGGAAAGTAAAGTGAAAACAGCGTTTGCCTGGATGCTACAAACCAAAGCCAACAGATGTTTAATGACTCTGCTAAAGAATTTGTTGTCTAATAATTTCTCCAGAAGGTGACTTGCTTGAAAGGTATTCATCCCCCTCCTAAATATTTTGTGTGGATTCAAGTCCACAAAGCACCTGCCATCCACCATGAAGAATATTCTATATCTCCTCCTTTAGAAGGTTGTTTCATGCAGTGCCTCAGGAGAGTTTTTATATGAGATCAATAATATTTTTGAACTTCTGAGTGATTAAGAAATGTGTCTGACTTGCTCTCAGGGATGGATAAATATAACATTTATGGGAATAAAGGGATGAATATAATAGAGATGAAATGAAACATAACACCTAAAAGAAAGCAGTGTCAAGGCTGATACGGCTGTATTTCATCTTCCAGTCATTTTGGTTTATTGGAACACAATTGTGTGCTGCATTCACCTCAACCCCCAGAACATACAGACTCACACACACTACATTTTTTTAATCCTTTCTTAAATAAAGTGAAAATGCAGAGGAAAATAATTTCAGACACATCACCAGTAGAGCAGGTAAACAGACCATGAGGAATGCAGGCTGCCATACTCACAGACTCACTGTCGTCTGTATAAATCCAGCCTCCTCCATCCAGATCAGTCTAAGCAACTTTCTTGAAAACAAATTTCAATGAAATGAGCAAAGTAACAATATTTTTGTGTGTGAATTAAGAGAATCCCTTCGCCACTGCCAAAATGCCTTGTTCTTAGATGAATGGATAGATGTGAAATAGAGTTGATTGAAAACAGGAACAAACGTAATGTGGTGAGGAAATGTTAACACTGAAAACATCACTGGTCAAAGGGTTGGCCAAACAATGGTAAGTGATGTTAGTAGCAAATACGTTGAAGAAGAATGTGAATCAAATTGTCCAGGAGAAAAAAGGAGACAGGGAGCTCCACATTGTACATGGAAGTTAGGGAATTATAGCAAATAGATGAGGAATAGGAATTGCTGTGCCTGTCCACACTGCTGTTAAAGAGATGTGGACATGGAGTGGCTTCCAGACAATATATTTCCTTTCTGAGGTCTCCAGGACATTCAAATATCCTGGTGAAAGTAGTATTCTAAAAGCACACTGATAAGCCTGGCCTATCCCAGAAGGCTGACAGCTTTTGCACAACCTCTATCTGAAACAAATAATTCATTTGATTTTGAAGTGACTTAATGGACACAACCCAGAGAAACTATTTGAACTACATTTAGAGTAAAGACATAGTATCTGAACAGTTTCTCCTTGAAAATAGTATGGGGACAGTAGAGTCTTATATATCTTGGAACTCTAAATAAATTCATGTTACTTTGTGATCAAAGTATGCTATGAATGCTGAATGCCAACTATTTCAGGGAGTCAGCACAGTTTGATCCACCCTCTTTACTGTGCCTCACTGCAGAAACCCACAGGGCAGGGTATTAGAATTCACTTGTCTGGATTATTCCACTCTGGCTCATGATGCTCCCACAACCAGGTCCCAAATTAAGAAAGTAGCAAATAAGTATTCAAAAAGGAAATTTTAAAAACAAAGCAAAATTATATTTTCAAATAAATTACATAGCAGAAAAATGGCTTCTGATCTTGTAAAAGTAGAGGGACACTAAATACTTTCCTAAGTTTTTTTTCTAAATTTCAACAAACATCCATTTTTTCAATTTGCCACATAGATTAGGTTACTAAAGACACAAAAAAAGAAAATCTTCAGTGCAGATTTCAGTTCTGCCTAATGCTTTGCTGACTAAATCCTGTTTAATTCTAAATTAAATGGGAAGCCACAAGTCCAATATTCCTGTCTTCTTCCCTACAGATATAATTACATGCCCCTTTAAGAGCTCACTCTATCCATTGCCAAAATGGGAAATATTTAGGGGAGTGGGAAAGTGGAAGACTTCTTATACAATCACAGCATGTGGTAGAAAAAGCTTAGTGGCTTAGAAGAAAAAGGGAAAATTTACTGGAGGTGGTTATGCAATTCCATGGTTATGCAATTCCACCCATATATAATCTAAATGATTCATGTGCCTGCTAGGCCTTATAAAACAATCTCTTCAGCCATATCCTTTGCTCTGAATTCACTTAGGAGTCCTATTGGATAGGGGCAACATCTTCAACTAGCACAGCAGCATATTTCTTGTGGAAGAAATAAAATAATTTCTGGTACAGAGAGTCTCTTTCTTGGGAAATTGAAGATAAAGTAATTCTGCAGTATCAAGTGTTAGGATAAATGGTTTAGAGGTCTATGTAAATTTGGCCACAAAGGTTCTGAATGTGCAAAATGCTCAATTAGGGGAAATTAGTGTAGTGGCTAGATTTCTGTACTCATTTCCGCCCTATTTTCCTCCTTAAATGATTTACTTCTGTTTGGTCTGCAACACAAATTTGAATATTCTGTGCCCTCGAATAGCGAACTGACATTCAGTAGATAGAACAGATTGTCATACTCTAAGTAATAATGGCAAAACCGAATAAAACCCTGGGCTATAAAAAGGGGTTTGCCTAGTACGCTTTCCGAAAGTGGTGAAAACTGGAGTGAATAGAAAATTGAGGCTTTCTTACCTAATCTTGAATTTATATTTTGTGCTGATGCACTCCACAGACATTCAATAGCATGACTTGCTGGGTAGGCACAGCAACTGCAAGCTCTTTTTGGGAACAGGAGGCCAGGAAAGATGAGCTGTAAAATTATAATGGAAATAAGTTTGTAAACGAAGAAGAAATAAAACAATTGCTATTGGTTATTACACTAAATGTTAATTTGTAGCTTTAAATCATTGCTGTCAGGCTAATGCTGTGGGAAAAAAAAAGAAAAAGTACCCCAGTTGGATTTATTTAATGATTTTGTCTGGCTAACAGGTATTTCAATCCATATGTCAGCCTGTACTGTGGTTTGTGTGTGCTCTTACATGTGTTCACAAAAAAAAAGTATTTCTAAGTGGTATATTTGAGAGTAATGTAAAAGAATAACCTAAGGAAGAGAAAATGTAAAAGCGATGATAACAGCATCTTTTGGATCTCATTTTATCCCAATGTGAACAAGTCAGGGTAGAGAGTATATGAAAGAAAGGCATAGCACACAGTAAAAAAAAACCCAAACCAACAACAAATAACCCACAACAAACAAACAAAACTGCAACATTCTCAAGTGTTACTAAAGAAGTTAGGAGCCTAGATCCTATTTTCAAATATGACATAAATGGTGGGGAGAGGCTTGAACTAGGACTTGGGACTCAGAAATCCCATTATATTAACTTTTCTTCTGCTAGTGAAAATCTCATCCCGCTGGAGACCCAAACCAAGTGTGTTAATGAAAGCCACAAAGGAAGAGATTACTCAGGCTCTTATGACACATGATTATTTGTCAATTTACCATGGCATAATTGCACATCTGAGCACACAGTTTTTTCAAGTATTTCTAAAAATGTAAATTAGATTTGTAACTCTCTTAGGACACCTGAATATTTTACTCTTTTGGACTTGTGAAAAATTCTGCCTCTTTCACCTTTCTTACCTAATATGACTACAGAATGTCACATCAGCCACCAGTTATTTCTCAGAATGCAAAGATCCTGCCTAAAAAAAATCCTGAAATGACATTAAAGGCATATGCTCTTACATAAACAACAGAATTGCTGACTAATTCCTTATTCAGATTAATAATCTTGGAGTTTACATATCTCCTTAAATGTGGGACTGTGTAAATTGAATCCTTCAATAATTATGGTTTTTCCTGTGTCAGAGGCTCACTGTAAGTTGTCGTGTTTCACTTCCCAGTAGAACATCTCTGAGAAAGTTTGTTGAAAAAGCTACTTGATATTTCATGTAGTTCTAGGAAAAAAAATCTATTCTCTAGCCGTTTCAAAGTCATAAGTTATAAAGCTATTATAGATCTTGACATAAAGAACAAAATGATGGACATTTTCTTGTTTTTTAGGATGTAGCTTAGCCTAATGTAATTTACCTATATTGACTATTGCTTTCAACTTTTATCTCTGATACACAGATGGATACATATTTGTTGGGAAAAAATCAGGCATCCAGAGTATCATAAAATAGAGGAATCAGATAACATTTTAAGTGGATGATACCCTATCTCAAAGCTAGTGCTTATTTTGATGTGCTACAACACAATTAGAATATACATTTGCAACTTTTGAAAGAATTTACATTCATTTCCTATTGTATTATTTCTGTAATCTTGGAGAAAGAAAGATACTCTTCTGTGGGAACTCTACTTAAATGCTTCATGTGGATAAATGATGCCATTTTAACAGTTGCTACTGGTCCAAAATATTTTTCATTTCTCCATGGAGGATGCTCTATCCTGTCAGTGATTTCTTTTTTTCTACCTATGTCTACAAATACAATACTCTTATGTTTTGAATCATATGCAACTGTTCAGACACCTGCGTCTGTATGCTAACTGTAACAAATGTTCAGTATAAAATAAGACCAAAAAAAATCCAACGAGTGTATAATTGAATCTTCATTTAATTAAAAAAATCCTCTGAAAGAGGAAGTATTTTATAATTTTATCCTTGGTATCAAATTTTTACATTATTTTAAGTGTACCAGTCAGAAGGAGGAATTTTATAACATTAAAATTGTACTCAAATAAAACATAAATATAAAAAAAATTTCTTAGATAAGCAGACTGCTTTAATGAAGAACTCTCTCAAATTCAGAAATCCATCCATAAGTGCTGTATCCGCAAATATCCCATCACCCAGAAAAACACATATAAATTTATAGTTCTTCAAAAATCCAAACTAGATAAGGCCTAGAAGAGAAAAGGTATCTATGTCAGAGTTTGGGTGCAAAGCAAACCATTCCATAAAGTTTGTGGAAGAAGAAAAACTACCATCTTCCATAACCTCTCTCTGTATTCTTGATATAAGTTATCACCTGTCTCAATGCCCTTCTTCAGACTTATGGCATTGTTCAGAGCAACTGTCAATCTTCTCCATTTTTCACCTTTGCACTTAAAAGTGACAATAAATAGTTTTGTTTTGGTCAAGCCAATGACTTAAAACATACTTCAGAATCAGTTGAAAAACAGCAGACGTTACAAAAATATTGCTTTAAAGTATATGCTTCCTGCAATTCATACAAATAATCTGTCCTTTAGGAAATCAGATATCTAAGGTAAAAGCTCAGCAATTAGTCCAACATGAAAGCCAAGCAATGATTTTCAATTGAGATCTCCTTCACGGTCAGAGAAAAGCCAGAAAAACCTCAAAGACAGATGGAATGGATCACCCTCTGGAGATACTTATCTCTCTCGATTAATCATGGATCAGTGCAGGTGACTAAATTAAAGTGCCTAAATGTTAGGAAATTGATGTTAGACAAGATGAATAACAGTTTAAATACAAACATTGTTAAGAGAAGTCACGTACGTAAACTTTTTCTAAGTGCTTTTATAGGGACCTTTGTCATCCATCCTTGTGTATCATCACATCTACTACCCCTACAATAAACCAATTATTTTAAAATGCTTTTTAAAGTCTGGTTTTTTTTCCTAACCTGTTCTATTTCTTTTCTTCTTTCTCTAAGTGCATACAGATGGAAATGGAAAACATGAAAATAAATAATGATGAGATTTTTCATGTTTATTAGTTCTGCACACTATTATTTCTTGTTTGGCTCATTGATTAGTTTATTTACTTTGAATTTTCCTCCAGTCTTGCTTTAATTCTGCTCATACAACAGACTGAAAATACTGAACTATTCTAACTCCATAACTCTAAAATTCTTTTATACTCTGCTCAAACAATTTTTAATATTCCTAAGGAAAGACCGGGTCAGAATTCCATACATCAGAATAAGAGCAAGATTTCTGAGGTATCTACACTCTGTATGTTTATTTCCATTGTTTGTGAATAACCCACTGCACAGCCACAACAAAAAACTGTATCACAGAATGACACACAAGGCTCTTTTATTATATCATCTTAAGATGCTTGTATCACTTCCAATATAAAATAATAGCATTTTTGTAATTGTACCTTCCTACTAATGCAAGATCCTTCACTTCAAGGAGATGGGGATAACTTATCTGCTCTGCAGCCAATTCGTATGTTTTAGCCCATCTCATCAACTCTGGAAACAAAACTCTCATCTTGCTTTAAAAGAAGCAAGGAAAGCACATTTCCTTTTATTCTGCTAAAGTAATCACCAAGTAATTGTTTTGTAGATAAAAGATATATTTTTGTATCCAAGCAGCAATTGCTGTTAAGGATATGCTTTCAGTAATTTGAACACTTATGTCATTCTTTAGCAGTTTGTCAAAGCAGATTTGAAAAAACCAAAATGTGAGGATTATTTGAGAGGAGGCAGCACTAGACAGTTACACATATGCAATAAATGTATTTTTTTATTCAGCATTGCCACATCTCCTAGGATGAGTTTTCACATTGTGAAAATGTATTTTTCTCTTAATTTTAATATTTTAAAGGGAATGTTTACTCTTGTTGTCATAATACAAAATAATGCATAAAGAAGAAATGTGCTGGAAAATATTCCCCCAAATCCTGTTACTAGCAACTTGATTGAGCTATTGTTCCAATATTTTCACTAAATATGAGGTTACTGATAAGTGCACAGAATTTGACTTTATATATATTCAAAATTTGTGGTGTCCGTGGCCTTAAATATTGAAGAAAAGTAACTTGATATTTCCAAGATACATATTTAATGCACATTTGTTCAAACTCAAAGGTCAAAATAAAACAAATCATAGGACATGTGAAAACACAGAGATCATACTTGAAAGATTTATATGGGTTTTGAAATATAAAAGTTCTACAGCAAGTAAATGCTGTAGAAGTGTTTATTACTACTAAAAAAGATGGCCTTCAGACACTGAGCCTGTGCAGTTTGTTTTCCTCAGTGTTTTGATCTCTCCTACTTCTTTCTTGTGTAAGTGATATAGAACATTTTAATGAGGTAAGTGTCAACACAGCACAGTAAGAGATCAGTCCCAAGAACCCATCTCTATTTAATAAAATATAGAAATCTCTTAAAAAACTAGTGCTACTAGAAATTTTATTAAGAAATATTACACTCAAATGATTTTTGTAGTAAAAGATTTCTGCTCTGTTTTTCCTAGAGATAATATTTTATTTTGAAGGGCAGTTTTACTTTTAAAATTATTTAAATTTTAACCATTCAGGGATTAATATTTCTAAATACGTATAATTAGACTTTAGTGATGGCTAGTGTTTCACATCTGTGGTTTAAATGCTTTTTAACTCTAACTAGTCCAAAGTCACCAAAATAAATCCCAGAATTTTGGTTTTCTTCCTTTGGTTGAGAAAAGTCTCGCTTTTATGAAAACAACCACAAAAAACCCCAAAACAACAAAATATCAAGTTTAGTCTCAGACAAAATCATAATAGGAATAATAGTGTCCAGAAACAAGGCTATTTTTTAAAAAGGAGCCTGTTCAATATTTGATGAAAGAGGTTATACAACTTAGTATGCCCAAAACATCACAGGTCTTTCGGACAATACCCCACTCCTCCCTTCCTTCCTGTTCTTGTGCTTGCACAGGACTGCTACAGTCATGGCTCTCAGCCTAACTCTCTTTCCTACCATTTGGCACCATGACTAGGATTTAAAATTGAAAAAAAATAGGTAATGAACATAAATAAAATGACTGTGTTCATACTTTAAGAGATAGCAGAAACTATCATTCCTAGGTAGCTGCAGAAGATGTTCTGGAAGTAACTATATCATTGCTCCCAATCATCGCTACCAAGGTTTGCTGTCTCTTCTGCTCCTACACAGTCATTTGGATCTTCAAACCCTTCTCCCAGCTTTAGTGTCTTTTCATATACTTTTGTGTTGTTTTTATTTTGGAGTTTCCTCTTTACAGGCACTTCTTTGAATATGATTTTTCTTACTTTGCACTTATCTGGGAAATGGAAACATTGCCATTAAGTGCACATTTCAATACTGTATATTTCTTTAACATTTCTTTAATTACACTGTATATCAGTTTACTGCATGATCATGATTCTGTAAATGGGTTGTGTCATTCTGCAGTGTTTCATAGAATAACTACTGATTAATTATTGTTTTCAAGAGAAGAAATAAACCTTTTCTTTATAAGTAATCTAATAAAATTATCTGCTTAAGTATTTCTGCTCATTTCCTAGTTAATCGATTCGTTATTAGTAGAACATTGAGAGCTGAGAGCATTAGGAACATCAAGATCTCATCAACAGGCGTTGGGTATAAGCTGCCCACTGAATGGTAAATTTATGATTTGATACTGCTTTTTGAGAGAGTTTGCAATCAAAACTATTCTGTTTTTACTCTGTTAATGTGTCAGCCCTATTAGCGTATTTTCATTTCTTTATTATACAGTTAAGGGCATTTTTATCCATATGATGTAAAATGAGCAGTGAAAATTAAAGGCATTTAAGTATGAAATTTCATGGATTAAATTCATATCACTATAAAAAGAACAGACGTGTTCCCATCCATAATGTTCCTTTTACAAAAATTTACAGATCACTCCACATCAGAAACAAGTAATGCATATCACTGATTTAGAAAAGTTAAAATTATCTTTTCAAATTCATAGTTCATAAACCTTACAAGATTTTTAAACCAGTTGTATCCTTGGGTCATCATAGTTGTTTGCATCAGTGTTACATTAGAATGAATCTGGGAAGTTAGAGCAACTGTTTTTCTGAGAAATACTTTTGTATGGGAAATTCCTACAGCAATGTAGAGCTGTCAGGGTAGCTTTCCAGTACATAATTTCCAGGACCATTAGTGAAGAAGTACCCAGACAGAAAAGGTTATTGCCTTACTGCTACATCCTCAGGAGGTATCAAATAAGTGCCTTAAGTGTTGGGACATGCAAACGTATTAGAAACCAGGATTGCAATTTCTCTAAATTATGCTCAAATCATCCTTCCTTAATCACTTAAGAATGGTAAAATGCAAACATGGGTATAGCAGAGGTCCACAAAATGAGCATACTTCAGTTGTAGCTAAATATCTGGGACCAGATCCAAAAAGTATTAGGCATCAAGAAAATCAATGGGTGTTAGGTACTTAAGTATCTTTGTGCTTTTCTTCTAAAGTTCAAAATGTTTCATCCCCTGCATTTTACTCTTTGGTGTTTTTAACACTCCCTTTTATAACAGAATAATATTTTTCCTAAGATAAATTTATAATTAATTAGTGAAACTAATAACTGTTGCACTTTTATAGCAAACAAATTTTTTCTTAACTCTCTGTCATGCCTTTCTTCTATTTTCTTCTTTTTGTTTTGTTTTTTGTTGTTCCCTTTGTCTTCGTTATGATCTTTACTATGTATCAAACACAGTCATGGAATACATAACATTTTTTCAAGTTTTAATAACTATGGCTTAATGTCATCATTCCTGAGAATTAGAATGCTGTCAAATTAACCGATTTCTGCTTTGAATCTCCTTGATGTCTGCAACTGAAACCTGCATGCAGACATGCAAGTAATTTTCTTGCTTCAAGGTAAGACCAGATCTAATTAACTCTATACTGAAGTACAAGAAATATTCTCTGAGGTGAGGTGAAGTATAAAGCAGGAAAGAAAAGACTAGATGTGAAAATTTTTCAGAACATTTCTTACTTTGAGGTAAGAAAACATATAGGTAAATTATTCAATTTTTGTAATTGTTCACCAAGCTTCCCACTATAAAAAATAATAAAAATTGTTTGAATATCATACAACATAGGAACTGAAATTCAATTGCACTCGGAATAAGGTGTTGTCATGGATGGAGTGGGAGCTTCTAACAAAGTTGATTAGAGAAGCTCTCCTGTTGACTCATGAGGTACAGAAAGGACCCTATTGCTTTCTAAACTGCTCAGAGAGAAGCCTTGGTGCAGCTGGATTCACCTTTGTACAACTTTGTCCTGCATGATTAAGAATGGATGGAGAACCAGATATATTTATATAAAAATGAATGATTTATTATGATAAATGATTAGACAAAAAGATCTTAATCAGAATTATTTACCACACTATATAGAAGCTAAACCTGCTAGTGTAGTGTAGTATAGTATAGTATAGTATAGAGTACTGTATCAAAGCAAATATATTAAAGCCAGCAACAAAAACTCACAATAATTAAGTACAGATTGATGTTACTCACTCATACCGATGACCATGGGCAACACTTTCACTCAGCCTTGAGGAGTAACTTGAGAGGTGTCCCCATGCGAGGAAGGAATTTCCACACACACATCAAGGGGGGATATATTAGAAGAACCTGCTGTTTGAAAGTGGAACTGGGCTTTTATACTGTAAAGTGATTGACTGTCAGATGTATGTCTCCAGATCAGCTGTGTCAGCTTAGCATTTTTAGATAAGGACACTTTACCATATCTGCCACACCTTCACCTCACAATCAGAATGGTTAACTTTGGGGTTGATGATTCAGCCTGGTTTTCCCATAATTCAACATCAAAAGCAGCATGACTCCACATCTTGGTTCGTCTCTGAGAGGTTTGCAAATAGGGCATTGTTTGAGTTGTTTTACTGCATTCCAGGCAGAGCATCCTTCTACAGGCACAAAATACAGACTCACACGATAAAAGAATTAATTTAAACATTTATAAAATATTTAACATATAATGAACATTCATTATAATAGAGTTAAGGCAAAATATTTAAGCATTAGACTGAGCTCTCCTTTTATCATTTTATCCTGCTTTTTGCTCCGTTCCACTGATTAATATAACCACAAGAAAAATAAAATAAAGTAGATTCACACAGGGTATCTAACATATAAATTAGTGATGTCTACTGCCAAGGGGCAAATTAATCACTTTTGTTTCTTCCTTAGATATTGTGTAGAGGAACAGCACTGTTTTGTTGTTGCAGTGTGAATATATCATAAAAGTGTCTATAAAATCCACAGTGAGTTAGAAGTTACTACTAAATATAAATTGATATACAATAGAGAAGTTGATTTATAGCTGTTCTCATGCACTGTAGCTGCCAGTAATTTGGCTGTATTTTTTTCAGGACATTTTAAACACTATATAGAAAAATATTTTTTCTGTAGTGCATGGGTATTGTTTGTTTGTTTGAAGAAAAACCACATTTTATTGTATGTTTCATTCTCTTCTGTTTTTTCTTGTCAAAATGAAGTTTAAGAACTCTTTAGTAATCTTTCACGTAAGGGTCATATACTGCAGCAAAGTACTTCATCACCCAAGGCTACTACATATTTAATACAGCATCTTCACAGTCCTCTGAGAAGAAAATGTTTACATCCGAAGAAGTTTAAATGACCAAAATATCACTATTTCAGTTGCAAACAGATAATCTAGAATAATGACCTTTCAAAGTCTATGTTTCCAGGGCTAACATAATAGGTTAGTTTAAAAGCCATTGACATAGGTAGGTGAAGTTGTTCAGTTCATTGATCTTGAATGTTAAGCAAAAGCCATGGCCCAGCAAAGTGTGAATTTACTGATGATGTTGGGGAAAAATAAAAAGTTTCAAGTACTTTTAAAATCACCAAAAGGGCGGTCAGACAGCTACAGACATTTGTTTCCAATAATGTTGAATGAGAAACATAATAATTTCCCTTGATTTTTTTTGGTAGGAATTTTGTTCCTTTGAGAAAGCACAGGCAAAGAAGAAACAGGAAGCAGAAGACAGAAGGTAAAATGATGTAGTAAATCTACCTTGCTGTTTTTCCCTTGCTACTTGATGCACAGTATTTTCTGAACTAGTCAGAATAAATAACTTTGTGGGAGACATAAAGGTTTGTGAGAATAAACAGGAAGAAACAGTAGTTTGTTCTCAAGGTCTGCTCATCCAAGTTCTTGTTAAGAAATTTCAGCAGCAGAAACATTTTACATTAATTTTCATTTGTTTCTAAACATCCCCATTATATTTTCTCTGAGTTTTTAAATTAAAAGAATCTTGATTTGCTATGAAAGTAATGACTAAGAGCTGAAAAGTAACATATTTGAGAAGAGTGTTTTTGAAAGTTCATGTTTTCAGTGTGTAGCTCAAAAGTGATGGTTGGTACCTAAAATGGAAGGATAATACTGAACTACAAAATTAAGCAAAACAATTTGAGGGAATCTTTTATGTAGAACTAATTGATAAGCTCCTTTAAATACAAGATATGTCTTGTCATGGCTTTTAGAACAAAAGGATTTAGTAAACTGTCTGTGACAAAAAAAAGGCTGATAAATTTGGCCTCGGAGTGAGAAACTATATAATATTTCCTTGATAAATTACAATATTGCAATAGTCATTGAGCTTTGCATATAAACAGAAATAGTTTTGCTTTTGCTAAAGTGAATGAAGAATATTTGAGTGCAGATCTTGCAGATCATTTCCACTGAGTTGTTAGAGGTCACCTTCAGAGTTATTTTTGAATAGCCTTAGGTCAAAATGAAATAAGCCAGTTTTTGTTTGTCATTATTTCCTTCAATTCTTCTTTGTTTTTTTGGGTTTTTTTGTTCTTGGTTTTTTTTTTTTTT
>VZTE01003867.1:0-54813 GCA_013397775.1 Eulacestoma nigropectus | reverse complement strand
TTTGGGTTTTTTTGTTTTTTGTTTTTTTTTTTTTTGTTTTTTTTTTTTTTTTTTTTTTCAGAAGGGGCAGCACCTGAGATCACCCAGAAGCCTTTATTGGCCATGATAAAGGCCATGTGTTAAGCTACACAATCCTTTCCAGCTTTTAGCATTTGGTTACTTGGCATATCCCCAAGGAAACAATGTAGCAGCTTTGGAGTTGCCTGCAAATCTGTCCTATGATTTCTCTGCGAGATAGCGGGATGCACTATTTTCTTGTCTCTCTGAAGACAAGTTTATTTTCATTTACTTGATCCTCATGAAAATATAAACATTTACAGTGGCATTCATTTTATAGTCTTTAGAGTGATTTCTTTATTGTCCCAAATAAAAGGACAACAGTTTCTTTATTCGGTGTAATGAATGAAGTGAGGTCAGTGAGAGAGTGGCTACATTATTTCATATTAAAATTTTCATTGTATAGAGTTTTTCCTTTCTATTTATAAGAAACTTATTTTCTTCTAAGTCCATGGTTTTAAAATTTTCAGACATAATTTTCCTTTTCGATGAGCGTTGAAGTAGTAGGTATTATTACAAATGATTAAAAGAAACTGATGGAAACTGAGGAAGTAGTTCAGGAAAAGGATTTGGAGAGAATGAACAAATATATTCTTAATATATGAACAAACTGTAGAAAAAACCACCATGATAAAAATTCCCTTCTATACATATATTTGTTTTTGTCAGTGTTTGGTTTCACATGTCATCTATTGGAATCATTATACCACATTTTAATGAAATTTTTATAGGAAGATATGGCAATAATTCCATCAGAAAGATTATCTCTTCTCCTTCAGACAGTATCGGCAGGTACTGCAGAATTTTTCTTTAAGCACAAATTTTTTTACCGTATTAATTCTTACTGTATCATTCCTCTTCAAAAAAAATTGCTTGATCTGTAGTAATCAATCTTCATTTTACAGACAATCAAGGAGAAAGGAATGAGAGCAAGTTACTATCATGTAAGTCCTTCCAGATTAATTAAAATGAGAAAAAAAAATGATTGCAACGGAGAATTGATCTTGACCCTCCCCTAAAGTTCAGGAAATTGTGAAAGATATTTTACTGCTGTCATGCTTCTAAAAAATTATAAATAATTATTAATTCAGGAATGATACTTATTCCTTTGCTTATACCTTAATTCTTTCAGGCCTGAAGTAAAAGTGAAAATTTTGTAATATAAAAAGACATATGATTCCTTTAGCATTTTAGAAGATCAGCAATTAGAAAATGCAAGGAACTTTTTCAGAAAATATTATTTCCTTTAGGTTGTGCATAGTTGTCAGCTATGTGTGTTCTCCTTGCAAGGAAAGCCAGCACCAGCTGCCAGCTGGTATCAGTTCACAAGGAGAGACCATGTAGCAAACACATTTTGTGTAGGCAAATGCAACGTGGTCTCTGTGCTCCACTGGTCAGTGACACGAAGGTACATAACACAACCAAGAAAAAACAAGATCCTGCTCAGTTGTCTGACCGGAAAATAGGTTCAACCAGAGCAAAATCTGCAGGCTGCACTTTGTATATTCATCTGTCTGTATTTTCCTTCTGCATAGACTCGCTCTCTCTAAAGATTTGATTTCCTGAGAAATCAAGTACACAATATCTTCAGTACGAAAAATGTAAAATGTTTACTGGACTTTCAATAAAATATTTAGAGTAACTGTATTCATTCCCGAGCAAATTAAGCCAGACTGTCTTCAGTGAACACAGAGTAACTGGATGGGAAGTGTGGTGGTTATTGTTACTGAGTTTTGAGATTTCACTGCATGGAATAATTTTGAACTGAATTTTAGACACCCTTGCAGACAATCTAATGACTTTAATTTATATGTCAGACATTGGATATTTAGTGTAAAAAATACTTTAAAATATATCAACCAGGTACAGCAATCAAATTTAGAATATTAAAACTGTCTTAGATGAGTAAAGAACATGATCTCAATATCTCCAATTTCTATTTTAGGCATGAGGACTTTCATTTTCTCTTTTAAAAAGTTTTACAAAGGAAGACTACTAAGTGCTACAGCCTGGAAACACCACATATTTTATGGAAGAACTGTGCAATTAGTATGTGTATGAAATTTTTTATGTGGATACTGTATTCTTTTTCCATGTTACTCAAGCAGTATTTATCTGAGGCAAAGCCTCAGATAAGTGACAGTTTACTTCTTTGTTTACAAAGAACTATCAAATGTTTCTCATGATTGATGTAGTAGGGAAAGAATTTGCATAGTGAATGGTAAATTCACTTTAAAATGCCAAGTTTTTGCATAAAATGTCACTTTGAATTAGCTGAGACTAAGAAAAAAAAATAAAATTTTATTCCAAATTAAAGAATTAGGATAATGCCAAAATATGGTTACATATTGAGAAGCAAGAAATGGGAAAAATGTCTCAAGACAGCAGTGTTAACTTTTCTTGTTAATCTGTGCCAGTGGGTTCACTAGGATGTGTTTCTCTTATAGTCTTTTGTGATTGCTACCATCATTTATGTTTAAAAGTGAAAAGTTATTTTGAACTGAAAAATGAAATTTAAAATAACAAAACTATTTTTAAGCTAGTATCCTGTAAAAAAAAGTATTGGAATTGATATTTTTGCCAGAAAGTTACAGACTAACAAAATTCTTCAAATAGTTTTGGTGCTTTCTTTAAGCAAGCTCATTAAGTTATATCTCAGAATACATGAAAAGTGCTATTGTGTAATTATCTGTCAAGTAATGGTCTAGAAACCACATTTCCAAAGAGGGAAGGATTGTAAGGGTAATTAATTCATTAAAATTTAACCATTATAAATTTGTCCTGAGCATACATTTGTGAGTCTATATTGTGATGAAGACAAAGATTTGACTGTCAGTGTAGAGTTTTTTTCCCACAATGTTCAGAGAGGATATTTACAACATGCACACGGGAAAAAACCCAACTCCAAAGAACTTTTCTGCGAAGTTTGAATGAATTCATCTCATTTAATCTTAGATTTCCATCCATAACTCCAGATTTGAACCAACACATTCTGAATTTAATTTTCAGTCAAGAGAAAAGTAAGCACTTTGAATGACATCCACTGTAAGATGAGGTTGCTCACACTCTAGAGGTTTCTGGTTCTCTTTACTAAATATAAAGGGTGACCAGAGAACAAGCATACGCATAGATGTCTCAGGTGTCTATATGGAGTTGGATCAAGCATCTGTATTTATAATTTAGATTCATTTGTGTAAATCCTAAAGATTTAATACTTAAGGACCAAAAATGTTCATAGGTAAGTGAGCAGAACCTTCACAGAGAGATCATATAGTATGTCTTGTTTCCCTGATGTGTTTCTGGTTTGATCTTATTCTGTTTTCATGAGATCTAACTTCTATTTGATCACTGGCATAAGAACAATACACTTGCTAGTCAAGCCAACAGGAAAAGCTCTTTACAAACATTTTTTACAAAAAAATAGAAATTATGCCCATTAAACAATATGGTTTGAATTTCTACAATATGCTAAAGAATTTCTACAAGAAATTTTCTTGCCTGGTATAAAAAAGATAATTTCAGCAAGAAAGGAAATGCTAATGATACAGATGATTTGGATAATAATGACATACATTACAATGCTCAAAATGTAGAGAGTATTAATGAAAACCATTCTAATTAGAAAACACTGATATACAATCAGAGATGTTGATAGTCAGGCCGTCAGTACCATCAAGACTCCCACTAGAGTCTACTTTTGCTAAACCCTGGCATTAGTTAACCATGTTTCAGTGGCATGGGAAGATGTACTGCTTTTGTATTCACTACATTAAAAAGAAAAAAAATATTTAGAAAATGGAAATTAATGTTATTCTTCAGTAAATTTAAAACACTTCAGGAATATAAAATCTGAATCAGTTAATCAGACTTTACAAAAGAAGAAAATTTAGTGCTGTTAAAAACGGCACTTTGCCAGCATTTATTCTTTGGTGCTTTGAGTTTCAAGAGGCATATTTGCTGTTTGAAAGGAACTGGTCAACAATCCATACAAGTGGAGAACTGAAAATTCTTAATCTAGAATTCATAATGCATTTCAGGTCGATGCAATGAGAAGGGCTGTTCTTTCAGGTTTGTCTGCTACACTACATAATTCACAGAGTAATTCACCTTGTGTATAAGAAAAAGACAAGAGAAAGCTAGAAGTAGAGCTGTAGGTAGTCTGTAGCTCTGATCATTACAAAAGAGTAGTGGTGGAAACATTTAAGCAGTGCTGTAAATAAAAAATATGTAAATATATAAAGGTTGTAAAATATATGCCAAAGTAACATTTAGTTCTATGGGAAAAAGGCTGCCTCTCAATGAGTCATATTGATGAAATCATGCCTGGTTCGAAGGTAGATAACACGCTAACTGACAGAAAAAATAGAATGGAAAGCATCATCAAACTGATGAATTCACGTCCTAGAGAGTTTGCTGACATACACAAAATTAAATGCCATACTCAGGCAGACACTGAACCTTATTTATATATGTTTTGTTCTCTCCAGCTTCTTCAAAACCTGCATAGAAAAGAAGTGGAGAAAAAACCAAAACACTCAACCAATTAAAAAAGTCGCAACAAAAACCCACCTGAAACTTATCCAACACCACAAACAGCCCTTAAATAAAAATCTATTGTGAGAGTCCAGGTTTGAATGCTGATAAGACCAATGAAGTCACGTATTTTTATAAATTCCAGGAAAGGAAAGTTGTTCTGCCAGTATTTTGGGGTTTTTTTGTTAGACTATTTACTTGACTTAATTCCTTTCAAGTGTAATTCAGAACTTGCTTTGGTGTTTTGAGTGCACATAATTAATTTTGTTGCACGACCATTTCCCTAGATGTGATCACTTTGTTTAACTCTAATGAAACTTTTATTAAACTTGATATGCCTGAAATCATGCAAAGAGTTTATCATTAGCATTTTGCAGTCTTTTATTATTGAAAATCACACTTTCACACCTTCATTGCATGGTTGAAGTGCTACATCTTTGATAAGAACGTGGAAAAACCTTTCATAATCAAAGCAGGTTATAGAATGGCAATTGAATGAAAAGGTGAGAAAAAAATCCCAAAATCAAAACTAATCACAACACTGCAAATCAAATCAGTTTCCTATCCATACTCAGCAAAGGTTGCTTCCTGTGCATAATATTGATTTCAGCAGTTCATGTGTAATTTTAAATTTGCTGCTTAGTTCTCCTAGGACTTCAATCACAGATGAACATCATCTTCCCCATGCAAGTGTACAATTACTTGCAATTTCTAGGACTTTGAAAAAAGAATCATTAATAACTGCCTCTTTTGACAGCAGTCTTGGAAATTGCAAAAACACTACATTATCCATTGCTGAAGCTGCCATACTGTATAAAACCACATGGAGAGAAAGAAGAAGAGAGCTTAGTGAAAGAAATCACAGACCAGTGTTCTCTAAAACTGAATATCAAGGTTCTGGAATAAATGGACTACCAGAAAGGTGTCTGGAAAAAACTGGTTTTATTGACTTACACATTAAATATGGCTGTTAATTCTCTCTGTATTCAGCAGATAAATAATGATTTGCCTTACTTCAAAATAATATTTTGAGTGAATTATATAGACAGAAACAATTATTAAAATATAGAAAGTATAGTAAAATAAAAGAGAATTTCATAGTTAATAGTCACCTAATTATATTTGCAAACAGTTTCAGTGAATTTAATTTGTCTTCAAAATAAATATAGCAGCTAAAAAATTCTGACCATAGTGTACTATTGTTACAGAACCATTACTGTTTAATAAACTTGATTTAAAGCTCAAGTATAAAGTCATGGGAGTACAGACTCTTTAAGATGATATGATGAAAGTTCCACTAACTGTGCTTTTACTTTTACTCTAGCCTAATGCTGATTCTTTGGTCTTGTGAAAGATTGATCCAGAGTTGTGTTTCTGATAGAAAACTGGTGTTGTTGTATCTAGTAACATGCCACACAAGAAAATCCAATTGTTTACAAATACATTTTCGAGCCATTATGATACAGACTACGATTTGCTGTCATTTACCAAAAGCCTTGAGCCAGTCCGTTGTTTCTGACAAGAAATTTATGGTGAGAGATTTTGCCAAGAAACTATCTAGGAATGAACATAAGAGTGAATTAGTATGCAGCATAATAGCAAAGGAGAAATAATGTAAAGCTTCTTGTCACTCAGGAGTAGAATCTACCACCCAGTAGAAGAGATTCCCTGAGGTACTGGACACAAAATACCAAGCATAAGATTTGTTCTTGTCAGCTCAGCTATCAGAAGTGACAAAAATATGTTATGTAAAATGCTCTACAAATAAAAGACACAAAAGGTAATAGAAAAAGGGAACAAAAAAAAAAAAAAAAGGAAACTGTTTTCATGTGGCTGAAATAAAGGAAAGGACTCATGATGTCTGAATAATCTGCAGAATACTTTATAATAAAAGATATAAAATATGTTCTGAACAACTGAAGAACTATGTCGATGTTGCCTCCTGTCTTTACAGTATAATACAGTGTATTCTCTGCAGGGAATGCCAGAATGATTTTTAGGTAGATAGTCTGATTTTCTGAGAGAGTTTGCAAAAATAAACCCAGGTTTTTGGCACCAGATGGTTTTGGATATATAGAATGAAGGACCTACATCAGCAGAGTAGAGGCCTGATCTTAACTGAAATCTGTTTCCAATTAAATATTTCTGCTTTCTATTATTATTGGATATCTATTACCTATTATCTAATTTTTATTATCTGCTTGCTATCTTGTTTGATTTACTTGTTTGCTAGTACAAAGCACACAAATAGAACAACCCAGAATTCAAACTTGGTTTTTTTCCCTAGAAATATTTTAGGACATACTGGAGAAATCTAGGAAACAACCACATATAAACTGTTAGAGCTGCATTCACTTTCATATAGTAGAAATATGAAATGAGAACTTCATTACTCTGTAGGTATACTTTAATTTAATCCTGAGATTTAATTGGCATATTCAGACAGACAAACATGTAGAACTTGCATGTAGTATTTGTTAATTGCAATGAGTTGAATTTTGCCTTCATTTCACAGACTGGAGACACCTTTTGCTTTGCTAAAACTGAGTTTCTGTGGGAAAGTCATGTTTCCTGACAGTTGTTCTGAGAGTAGATATTACAGGGATGATAGAGGCAGGATTGATTTCTCACCACAGCTGGCCAAGAAAATATAGGTGCCTATACTTAAAATACTACTTTATATATCAGACTGCATCCCGTGTTTCTTGGGGGAAAAGGAGAAGTATTAAAATGTTAATAAAAAGAACCCAAATGGGAATCTTTTGGTCCTATTTTGTTTGGAACACTTATTTATAACTAAGATTTTAAATTCTTTGTAGGGCTAGTTCATTACCAGTAAGCTGCATTATTTCACCTCTTTCCTTTTTAGCATTGCATGCAGAATTGATATTGCCAGGAGGATTGAATATACCACATTATTATAGGAAAGATGCATTTAATTAAGAAGTTACATTGAATTAAAGAACAAAGCTCCAGTTTTTGTTTGTCTGCTTATTCAGGGCTTAGATGTGTTATGTAATTTTTTGTTTATGTTTTTTCTCATAGTGTAAATTGATAGTTAGCCAAAAGGTTATTTAACAAATATCTTCTGCTTATGCAAAAATTACATCCTGGTTTGTAAAAAGCATGCTGAATTCCTGTCTGTTACCTTTTTAAACAGCCCAAACACTTCTAAATCAGTGTTTATCATGGAAAAGAGAGGTAAATATCTACCTTTTTTCCTTAAAAGGAAATGCACGACACTTGTACTATACAACACATAGAACTACAGAATAACTGCAGTAACACCACTCAAAACACCACTGCTCTTTGTGCCTTTGCCTCCTTTCCAGAAGCATGTTCATACACACCAGCAGCTGAACGTTTCTTTTTTAAGAAAAAACCCAAACCAAGTGGACTCACTGATTGCACTTGAATATAAAGACCTTAAAATTATTTTATGACTATTAGAAACTTGGTATACCTAAGCCTATTTGCTTTGAAAATTTTGACATGAATGTTAGGATGGATGTTAGCAAGATTCCTGGATTTCTGAGGTACCATATATATTTTTAAAATTGTTAAGTGCCTGATGTGACCTCACTGAAGAGTTCATCTGACAGTGACTTGTGATAATAAATGCAGTTATATTTGCTGGATTATTTTCTCCTCATTGTTTCAGTCCCTTCTTTTTACTGCTTGATTTCTCCTGTCAGGTTGTGCTGGCATGGTGTATCTTCAATTTACTTCTTCATTTGCAAAGGCTTCCATTAACCTAACCAACACTCCTTAATGATGTGTGATGTTCTTTATCTGTTTGCCCTTCACTGTACCCAGAGGCAGTTCTTAGCCCTCATGTGGCCCAGTCATGGGGATTCCTTTAATATAGGATGGCTTGTGGATCTGAAAATACAGTCCTGTATCTCCCTCTGGCCTTGGAGAGAAGTCTCTGTTTTTACTTGATTTTCCTACTTGTTAGAGACATGAGAAACAAAAAATGGAAATCTCAGGCAGATCACAAGTCAGAGTGAGTTTTCATAGCTCTGACAAATTCCTGTTTGTTCTGTCTTATTGTTCATGGTCATAAAAAATTCCCTCTCAAAGACCAACTTCACCTTGTTACAGCCTCCTTTCAGGTAGTGCTAGAGTGAGATAATGTCTCCCCTGATGCTCCTTTTCTCCAGGCTAAGTAACCTCAACTGCAACATCCCTCAGCTGCTCTTTACAATATTTGTGCTCCAGCCCCTCCAACAGCTCCATTGCCCTTCTCTGGACTCACTCCAGCACCTCAGTGTCCTTCTTCTAGTGAAAGGCCAGAGCTGGACACAGCACTCAAGGTGTGACCTCACAGTGCTAAGTACAGGGGGACAATCACTGCTCTGGTTCTGCTGGCCAGACCGGTTCTGATACAAGCAAGGATGCAATTGCCCTTCTGGGCTCTCTGCTGGCTCATACAAATGTCAATATAAAATGATTAAAAAGCAGACCAAGAAATGTTTTGAAAAACAGTTTGCTAAATACATGAAAAGTATTAATAAAACAGGAAGACTGCCAAAAATTCTGTTAGGTCAACAGAGGAGAAAGTTGGAATAGGAATGTTCAAGAGAGTTGAGAAATATAAGAACAGGAGAAATAAAAGCAGTATTTGCACTGATGTTCAGTGCACAGAAGCTTAGGAGGTTTCTCCTGGAAATTTTCTTTTAATGAGGAAAATTAAAGAAATTTCTGCAGACTAACATATCATTAGAAGATTTTTAGATAGAAAAGGTAAGATAAATCATAAGAAATTGTCAAGTATTCCTCCACAGCCCAGAAGAAGAAAAACAAAAAAAAAGTCAAACTAAACTACTAATGTCATAACCTATCACTTGATCAAATTAATTTCAATAGAACAAAATGTGATAATTTTTTTTTTTTTTTTTTTTACAGAACTGGAAAACTATAGACCAGCCTCTTATGTCAGGGAAATTAGTACAAAGCATAATAAAGAATAAAAGAAGCTGAAAGATGAATTAAACTAATAAAAATGCTTTATAATAAGGAAGATTCATGATGAGTCATATAAAAAGAACTTTTATTTTGCTCAAATTTCTTAAATTTTTTTGAAGCACACAATGATACGGCAAACAAAAATGCTCCCAATACTGTGGAACCGTATATAAATGTTTAGTGCAGGACAAAATGAAAAGTATTTTTAGACTGTAGGATTTGCTGTTCATTGACTGTAATTGATAATCTCACAGTTCTCTCATGTAGGTCTGTGAATTTCTCTTTCTTAATCTATGAATTATACCCTTCAATTTAATTTAATGTTAATCATACTATAAACTGGGAATTAAAACTTCTCAGGTGACTGCCGTGAGTAGATTTGAAAAGATAACGTAAATCTAGGATAACATTTGTCATTGTTCAATTACAGGGAATAAATCCCACCATACTCTTCTATGATATTTAGGGTGTTCAATATATTTATAAATAATGTGGGTAGAGTATCATTAGTGAACCTGTGAATAACAATGGCACAAAAATATCCAGATGTCTAACAATAAAGACTGACCAGAAAGAGCTGGTACAAAGATTTAATTGTAACTGAGCTCACAATATTGCTAGAGCGGGAAATAAAAGTTGTAGTTGAAATGTAAAGAGTGCACATGGGGAAAAAAAAAAAATCGAGATACAAAGCAATCCTAAATATGTCACTTTGTGATGCACTCTAAATAGAACTACTCCAGTTCAGGAGGGTTTTCTTTGACTAATTTTTTATTGTTAATGACAAACTGAATAATGTTCTGTGGAAAACCTAGAGATTAGATCAGGAATTATTAACAATAAAATAGGGTATAAAGCAGAAAACACGACACCATATAAATCCCTAGACTATCTGGATCTCAAATGCTTTGTACAGTTCTGCTTCTTCCCACTGAAGTATTTGGTTGAAATAGAAAAAGGCATGGGAAAAGTGCTAAAAGCCTTATCACTGTTGTGGATTAATTTATGTATTGGAGAAATTAATTAACATTCTTTACTTTGAAAAAGGGATGAATCATAGAATCAAATGGTAATAGCACAAAAATCACAGTTAATAAGGAGAAGTGAATAGACAGTGATTATTCAAAATTTCTTACAGTGATTAAGAATTCATCAAAGGAACCTATTTGGTGCAGACTAATGTGAAAGTAGGTATATATTTCAGGTGTGGAACTCTTTGCCTTGGGGTGTTGATGAATGCCAAAAGCACAAATGGACTCAGAAAGGAATTATTCATATTAGTGGAACAGAGTTCCACTGAAGGTTAAACACAGAGGTAAATGTAACAGTTTGTCTCTGAATCATGGGTTTCTAGAAGCAAAGAAGTTGATGCTGCAAGCTTATGTGTTATGCTCTCTTGCCAAATGTTCAGTAGTGGTGACTATCAGGGTATTTGACTGAGTGAACCCACCATTGCCATGCTTCTTATTTATTTGTCTGTTACTTGAAAGAGCATGGTATTCTTAGTAGTAGCCAATTTAATCATCATGTTTTGAAGATCTTAAGGCAATATTCCACGATCTGAATTTAAAGGATCTTTAGTGCTAACAAAGGATGATTCCTCCAGAATGAAGTTAATTACTTCTACTTTCAGTTGTCTGTGGTTTCTGTATTCAGAAGTTGTCTATTGTTTTAAGCTACGTTCTGACAAGCTGTCTTGGCTGCTGTTGAGTTGAAAGAAAAGATTACTCTCCTCAACGCGTTGACAGCTGTTCAACCATGCCTTGCTGACAGAGGTTATTATTCTTGTAGGTATGCCAAAATGAAGAGATTTTTTTTTTCCATCAGAATTATCCATGTCAAGAAACCCTAACATCTCAATGTTTAAATCAGCCCAAATCGCTTTGGCACAAGCATGCACATATTTATGTTGGAGGTCTGGAAGATCAAGACTCAAGGAGATACACTACCAGAATATTTTTTGTCTCTTTTCAAGCTGCAAGAAAACATCCTTATTCTGGACCATTTTGAGGAAAGAAGGGATGGAGGAAAGAAGGAAGGGAGAAAACATTGTGACACAAAATAAGTATAGCTAAATTGCTGGGTGAATTTATCTCTGTAATGGCCTCATTGAGGGCTTGCTCCATATTTTGTGAAACCTCCATTAAATGGAGGTTAAGGGGAAAAAAAATTAAAAGTTATCTGTAAAACAGGTCCACACAGAGTTTTCAAAGACTCTTCTAAACCAGTTAAGTGTCATGGTTTAGGAGTGGTATTCCCCAACTTGGTGCCCCCACCAAGACTCTCCCAAAACACACGAAACTGTCTTGCTTTCCCTTCCCATCTCCTTTCCCACTGGCAGGATGGAGCTGAGAACTGGAGGCACAAAAGGTGAAGATCGTGGGCTGAGATAAGAATAATTTACTGGAAATAACAATGAGAGAAGAAAAGGAACTTTAACAGCAACAATATTACTAACAAAAGTGTACAGAAAGATAGAACGATTCACAGGTAAAAATGACAATAAACAAATAGCAGTCAGCTCTCGCCACCATGTTACCAAGATCAGAAAGAACCCATTCTCCATGGAAGACAGTCCCTTTTCCCCTCTCCCAGCTATGATGTGAGGTGGTATAGAACAACTTCAGGGTCCCAGCTATGTCTCCCTCCTGGCTACTGCAAAAATTAACTCTGTCCTGGCCAGAACAAGGACATTATGTCAGTGCAGTATCAGAGCAGATCAGACTTTATTGAAAGGACATTTTGAAACCATGATTATTTTTTTTAAAGAAAGCATTCAGGGCATGACTAAGAAATAAAATGAGTGGAGAAGAGATGATTACACAGGGGGTTGTTTTTTAAACCCGCTTAAGCAAAATACGGGGGCTAAAATGAAAAGAAAGTATATGTAATTACTTAAGCAGTGCTTTTCATCACAATAAAGAGGAATCTGTGTCACTTACTGCCATAGAAGAAAATTATTTTTGAAAGCTAAATAAAGAAATAAAATTTAATTAATGTAATAAAAGATTCATATTGTTACTAATGAAAGATAACTTTAATTTCATAAGGAGGTCAAATATTTTTATTTTAATGTAAAGGATAATCAGTTAGACAGTCCTCTTTAGGGAAACTGATAATTCAACATATGAGGATCTGTGAACATGTAATGTAAGTTTTATTCATTATCCTTATATTTATGTCTTACTCTCTTTTATTTTATTCTTATCTAAAATCCCTTTCCTTATGGGGAAAAGGAAGATTTCCAGAGAAAGAAGGACTAATCAAAGCTTCATAAAACTGCCTGGGGGAGACAGACGGAAAAAGAGGGGAGATCTAAGGATTGTGTTTTTGTAGACGGAAATACCACATGCAGGTAAAGACCATACACATGTAATTCTAAAGTACACGTGACAATAATGGTCTCAACTAGTTCACCTGAGGTGAATACGTTGAATAAGTTAATTGTCCACACACAATTCACAAGGTCAAGTATTTCTGGCAGGTCTCTTAGTGATCTATTCAAAGTGTTGATCAGAGGAGCAGTGTGGCTCTTTTTACTGTGAACAAATCTAAACCATTTGAATCAGGCATTTAGCAGTATTTGATGAGAACATCTCAAAATGAAAGACATAGCCGTACTAAAATAATTTTAACTACCTGGTTAATGTCTGTAGGAAATGTAGTCTGACAGCAGTCAAAGGGGCTCAAGGTCTCTGTGTAGGTCTTCTGTAAGGAACTGGCTGAATGTAATACATTAAATAAAGACCATGATGATTTCTAGCTTTGAAAACAGTTATTTCAGTACAATAAATAGTAATAAAATTCTTTCTGTAAAGCAATTTTAAAACAAGAAATATAAGTTCTAATTTTATGCTCTGTTTAGCAAGCAGCCACAGCAGCAGACTTATAAACAATATAATCATATTTGCCACTGTATTCGACATGAGATATAAATTTAAAATAGACTAATTAATGATTTTTGTAGGAGGTTTTTTCATCTCTAATATAATAGAAAAGTGGGGAAAATTGAAGTATTTTACTATTATTTACTGTATATTACTTCAAGATATTTCATAAACATAAGACACTTAATCCAACTAGATCCTCAAGTATATAGAATTCTGCAGATAAAGATTAGCATTTTTAAAGTATTTACAAACCAATATTCAGCCAACCTATATCATAAAGCATATCAGGAGATCATACCTATGACCAAGAGTACGTCTTTAAAGTTTCTGGGCAAAAAGGACCATCGGAGTATAACTCAAAGAAAATTTGTTGTCCCAATACCAAATATTCACTTGAGAGGTAACAGATGAAATGAGAATGCTTTCAATAATTAACTCTGAAGTCATAGAAGAAATGAGGAAAATTCCAGTTTTATGGCTATCTTATTGAGCCAACAGCAATGTTATGAAGCCAAATTATCAGTCCAGCATTTCAGAGAATATCTGCTAGTCTGTTCTTTATAGTCTAGTGTAGTCTTTCAACACATTTGTCCATAGAATAGTTACACATTCTTAACAAACTTTTGGCCAATAACTGCAAAATATTGCCTTGCCCTGGTAAAAGGAACAAAGCTTAATGAAAATGGTATTGATATAGAAACAGTAATTCATTTCAAGCTGAATCTTAGTAGGGAAAAAATAGCTGTGGTGATATAGCATAAAGTTAAATCAGGGCAAAGTATTCTAGTGGTGTCATTGAAACTGATTTCAAATACATAAAATTAATATAAGGAATAAAACAATTTAAGACATTCATTTCCAGGAACACATATTAAAAGGGGTGAAATTCCAGCTATAGGTTTGCAACACCGAGTTTTCAGGAAGGACTGGAAGTATAGATTCAGATCAACATTGTAAATTCAAAAATCAAAAGACAGCCATTAAAGCACTGGTAGATTGAAGCTATTCTGGTAGATAAAGTACATTAACCGCATGCAAAAGGAATTTCAGTTAGTTCTAAAGGCACTATTAATTTTATCAATCTCATTTCTTTGAAGTGACTGAGACAAAATCTCTTTTTATTTGCACAATTTTGACCACTTGTGCTGAGCTGAAGCCAGTTACACTGACATAGCTGGGGACATAATTTAGTTTAATATTTGCTAAAGGGTAATAAGAGTGTTTGGATTTTTAAATTAATTTATTTCTTATATACGTACATGGTGAGTATGAGCATCTACTCAACAAAACCACATTGCAGAGTTTAAGTGAAAAGAAAGAAACTGTGAAGATTTTCCGTTCAGGAATGCTGAACATCCCAGGGCAGCAGTATTCTACTTTACTGTAATAAGCAGTCTCTGCCCTTATTTCTGTGTCAAAGTATGGGGTAACGAAATAGCTCTCGGTAGCTTGTTTCCAAAGGGTTTTCACTTTTTAAAACAAGCGAAAAAGTTTCAAAAGCTTTCCTAGATACATTTCCATCTTTTTCTTTCTAAAATTTTTGCCTTTTGCTGTCCATTTCTCTTCATTTTCCCTTTGATGCTTTTTCCATTGGATAATAGAGTAGATTATCTGTTTTTCATCTTCGAGAATGTCATTATTTATACAATACAAAAAGTAATTCTGAGGGATTTAGGTGCTTTCTGTAGATAATTAATAGTATGAACAGACAAAAACCCATTACCTCCATATTCATGCAAGGTTTTTATTAAATATTCTTAAAAATAAACATAAAAGTCTGCTTTTAATTTTTTTTTCCTTTAAAAACTACATTTGAATATTTCAAAACTTTACACTGAGCCAAAATACCCAATAGTGAATTAGGAAAAAAATTAATTTATTGTCTCCCATCAAAGAACACTTTCTTTTAACCATCTGCAGGATTACTCTTCACTGCAGACTGCTATATCGCACTGAGGTAAGAATGTGACATAGATTAGAATATAAGTAGAAACTGTTTCTTGAAACATTTAAAACAGGAGTGGATGTAGAGTACAGTTAGCGTTGGAAAGCTTAGTGGGAGAAGAATTCCTGCTTTGGAAGAAATATTTACTGGGTGACCCCACATGGCTCTCCCCTTCTAAGATTCTGCAAAATGGCAGCATAAAATTGTCTCTGGTGTGTGGAGTTTTTTAATGCTCACGCTAATGGTCTACAGATCTAGAGTCAGAGCACAATTCTGAAACATTTCAGCTACCATGATAAGTACTTTAACAATAAACTCCAGAGGAATGTAGTGTTACCCATGTTAAAACACATGCAGAGGTCTTTTCTTTGAACAGCCCTATCTTTGAGGTGGTGCCAGGACAATCTGACAGACAGGTCACCTTCACAAAGTGAAGACTTTAGACTCTAAAGTTTTGAGAAACTACAGTTCTGACATGCTCACTTCTCAGGAACTCCCTTCAGCCCACAGGAAATGCTATGGCTTCCCTTCCTTGGAATGGGAGCCATTCACTTATGAAAAAGAGCAGGAGAGAAGAAAGCTGAAGCCATAGCTTGGCACATGTCACTCTGCATCAGGGGCATCAAATTCACAAATTCCCCATCTCTCAGACTCACAAATCCATTAAGCATGTGAAATAGAATTTTTGGGGAGATAATACTTCCATTCACCGTGACCACCTTCTGACTTGGAGTACATTATTTTGCCCCATCAGTGCTAAAGTAAAAGCTAGACTCCCCCACTGCTTCCAGTAAATGGACTCAAATATTTGCAAAGATAGAGAGACAGCATCTTATGCCACTAACATACACAGATTAATATATTTCTACAGTACAAAAATTGCATAACACTGTGTTTCCTCATTCCTCCTTCCCAAATGATAACTTTACAGCAATTAGAACAAAAAGCAGTTTATAATTTTGAGTCTGTTTTTTCTACTTTACTATATTCAAAAGTTATGCTATCCAAAAGACATTCAGATAATAAAATATCAGATACAAAATACCTGTTTAAAAATACTGAATTGATTTACTAGCTATGCCAAAGAAAATAGAATACTAAAATATTCCCTTGGGATTTTCTATTTGACACCACAATCCCTTATATTTCTGGGCTCACATACGGCTTTCATGTGACATATTCTAATTGAAGTCACGGGTTTAAACAATTTTACCTGTTATCAAATCTGACTCATAAACACCCCCCCATTAATCTCATTTTTATGTATTCCTAGGTGCATATAAAACAGTATGACATATATGACCTATTATGACCTATTAAGATTACAGTTCCTCTGGCACTAATTAGTAAATGCACTTTGAATTTTAAATAAATAGACATTTGAGTATTTGCCGAAGAAGAACAGGAAGATAAAATGTACATATGCCATTCCCTAAAGCTAACAGAAAAGTTCAGTCTGATTTTAAGCTGCTTTAATGGACATGAATGTCAAAAGGAATAACAAAACACCTGCACTGGAGTGTGTTTTCTTGTCTCTCTATACCTAAAAATGCTTACAAAGCCATAGACATAATTATTTGAATAATCCTATTGTTCTAAAAGGATTTTTTTTTTTAACTCTGCAGTTCACTATGTTACATGGTGCACTTAAAATATAATGCAAATGATTTGCTATCTGTACCAGTGTGAAAGTTTAGAAGAAAAGAAATCTCAAACTTACAATAGTTACACATGAATACAACATTATGAGTCCAGGGCCTAATGAAAGAGAATAGAATAGATGAGGATTGTGTTGGTTTAGTTCTGTTGTCATTTTTTTTCCTAATATTGTACTAGAAAAAAACATCAGAGGAAGAAGAAATCCAAACAGGAAAACAACAGGCAAACCAGTTCCAAAAAGCAGTTTAAGGACCAAGAAAATTAAGTAAGGATCTTGCATGTTCAGAAGGAAAACTGAGATCCAGAACAATCTCTCTTAGTCATTGTTGACTGTAAAGAAGCCTGAGGCACCCATGAACTCCCCTTTTTACCTCAGCATTCTCTTGCTACCTGCACTGTGTTCACACCTGATCAGACTTGCTCAAACCCCAACCCTCTGGCTTTCCGAACTAGGCAGAAAAATATTTACATCTTCACATTGCAATCAGGTGTGAAAAGTAGAAGCCAAGCAATCAAGATTGCTGTAGGTCAGCCCCCTGGGTTTCTTTTGCTTTACAGATGAAGATAACTGGCATTTCCATGGCTCAGTCCATGGCATCTTGAAATTGCACTTTTAAAGTAGATGAGATACCCTAAAAATTCCTCTCTACTGCCATCAAAGGCACTCTGACATGATTAGCATAGAAGCAGCTGTCTAAACCTGTTGTAGGTGATAAAAATAGCTTAAACTGTAAGTGCTAACAGCCAGCAGATAATTTGGTGTGGGTGTGCGTGTGTGTGTGTATGTGTACGGGTGAATGTCTGGAATCGAGCTTTTGATTTTTCAAGCAAAAATTTGCTAGCTGCAAGCAGTGTGGACTGGTCACAAATTCTGATAACCCTTGAACTGGGCAAAAGTGACACATCCTAAATCGTACAATTAATAGAGACATGATAGAGAAACACCAATTAGGAAGCTACGCATGTGCACATACTCTAATTAGATTGGAAAGCTTAGGGTTTGGGCCTCTGGAAAGAAAGCCAGTGTTAAAAATAAGGGCTTTTGAGAACTGGTCTCAGAAAGAGGAGTCTGAAAAAGGTGGTGAGTGGCTTGATTCAGGGATACAGAGGCATGCTGCTGTTATATAAATACCATCATATTTCTTTTCAAAACATTTATACACATAGACAATCACACAGAATTACACAAAAGCCTTATCGCTTTTTAGCCTAGGCAACAGTGGCAGGACAAGAGGAAATGGCCTCAGGCTGCACCAGGGAAGGTTCAGGTAGCGCATAAGGAAGAATTTCTTCATGGATAGGGTTGTTAAGCATTGGAATGGACTTCAAAGGAGGTGGTGGAGTCACCATTCCCAGATGTATTCAAGAAACAACTGGACGTGGCACTTAGTGTTATGGTCTATTTGACATGGTGGTGACCAGTCAAACATTGGATTCAATGATTCTGGGTGTTTCTGTGTGAGTGGAGCTAAGATCCTGGATGTAGAGCATGATCCTGGAGGTCAGAGATGAGTGGAGGTAAATGTAGGGGGATGCCCAGGGACTTGGGCTGAAACTGGTTTCTGCAAACCTCTGTCCAGACATGACTGCCTGCCTGCCCTCCCTGGGCAGCAGGGATCTCTGCTGAGGAAGAGAAACTGACCCCTAGTGAAAATAGCACTTTTTAGAGCAAGTGTGTGAGATAATCGAACAGGGTAAAAGCCTGAAGGTTCTTTAATAAATCTCAGAATCCAGAAACACTGCACGTTGTTGATTCCTCTGTCTTAGTCATAATAAAACCTTATATGTCTGAATTTGGGCAAGGTAAATTCCATCTAAACTGAAGTTATGAGAACACATTGTCCATAAGAAAAGAGGTATGAACCTCTCAAGGATGCTGAGCAACCACAGCTCAGCACTCTTCTCAATCTGACAGCACTCCTTCTTGTCAGCAAATACCAGCTACTGTGCAGTTGAGTGGTGGGATACCTAGAATTTTTTCTCAAGCCCATGAAAGCTGTCATCACATAACAAAAAACACAATTTTGCTGGTGAGAGAAAACAAGCAAAGGAGCAAAACTTCATGCATAGGTGTTCAGATTAAAGGCCTCTATTCCCAGCATTAATCCAAGGGTTTATTCAAAAACCACACAAAATACTTAAATAGTATTATAGGAAGAGACAGATCTCACAGATAAGATGTTACCTGGAAGGTTAACTATAGTTCATCTTTTTCATCAGTTTCCAAAGAACTGTGGTCTGGGAGATGAACAAGATACCTCAAATGACTGAAATAGAATTCAAGTACTTATTTCTCAGTTATGACATTATTCCTTTTCTGTCTAACCTACTGCTTCGTTCCAAACCAGCTAAAATCTTTCATCCTTTAGATTTTTAACATTAGCATTTCCGTCACACCTGAAGTCTTGTTTATGAGGCTGTCAAGATATGCTTCAGTTTGCACAGTTTTAAACAGATCCATGCCAAAACCCTGTCAATCCCCAATGACTATTTAGAAATTAGTTGGTCCTTGTCCATAATGTTTAATGAGCTTCACCTTGTGGATAATTTCAGAGTCTTTTGCATACATTACAGTCCATATCAAGTGCAATGACAATGATCTCTGGTATCTACTTAGGAAGTTTTGAAGTAGAAGATACTGAAAGGGCCATGAGAGCATCCCCGAGGGCTCCTGGAGATCCAGCTGATAAGGCTCTGGGTCAGTTAAGAGCCAGTGCAGTTGAGGGTGACCTCTTCCCAGTGGTCATCCAGGAGAAGCTCCCAGAGGCCATGGGGTGAACACTGGCTGGGAAGGTTCTTTCTATTGAGGGTCCTTCCAGAGCTCCAGGTCCAGCTCCTGCTGTCATGTGCCCATGTTCCTCCTGCTCCTGCTGAGCCACAAACACCTGGACAGCAACATCCCAGCCTGGGGCCACCATCCCACCATGCCCGATTGGGCATGGAGGTGCCCAATGCCCTGGGACAGGGCTTGGTTTACTACAAAGACTTCACTGTGACTTCAATATAAAACACAGAAATGAAAACACAAAATTCAGATCTAAGGTTGATTTTGCCTTGTTGGTGGCTGCAAGTAATCTTAAAATTTCACATAGAATTTAAAGTTTCTTAAGCTTGTTTTTTCTTAATCCTTTTACTTTTCATAGTTATGTCTTATTTATTTGGCTTTTAACTCTAGAGGAGTTATTTTTCATATGCTCATTTACTTTCTTATTATTCCATACTCACTTTTTTTTGTGCCTATGGCGTCTTAACTTATTACCCATAACTTTATCCAAAAGTTTCTTGGATTCAGTAAGGAATGTGTTGTCCAAATCAGAAAAAGAAAGACTTTCCTTAAAACTATGGAAGGACTAGTTCCCATTAACTAAGGAATTTACCTCAAATAATGGATGCTCTTGTTGGAATCCTTACATTACCTCCATAAATGTTTGGTTGAATGCTCTGTTCACTGAGCTGAGTCAAGTGGGTGAACAAGAACACATACAAGAAGCTAAGTGTCCTTAATAGCCAGTGGAGAAAACTTTGGAGCACCTTTCCACAAATATCTTTCTCCTGAATATAGAGGAATTCTATGAAATTTAGCATCTTTTCAGTCTGTCTTGTTTTCTTTGGGACTGTTTCCTTTTGTACAAATAATTAGCTATTCCCAAGGTAACACAGAGGAGCTGCTTTGAATATTTAAATCCTTCCCTCGGTGGATTGTTTGTATAGAGTAGAATAGCTCCAAGAGAAGTCACTGGGAGATAACAAATACAATAAATCCACATTGGAATTTGGAGAGTCACTGGGCATAGAAGAATGTTGGGATCTCAGCAGAGATTACAGATCAGACTCATCTGGAACTTGAATAGGATTAGTAAAAGGCAATGACAAATCTTTGTGCAAACAGTGATGGGTGGACAGGTGACAATCATTACTGAGAAATGAGATGCCTGCGTCGTAACACACAGCTCCATGAAAATATCAAGTCAGTGCAAGAGCAGTCAAGAAAACAAATGTAATTCTATAAATTATAATGAAAAAAATAGCAAACAAAATAGAAAACTTCATTATGCCTTTTTTTGTAGAAATGTGTGGTATATGCACATCTGAATATCATGTATAATTCTTCCTAGTGAAAACATTACAGCAGAACTAAAAAAGATCTGGAAGTCTATGGGGACAAGACCAAAAAAACAAAGGTCAGCAAGAAGTGTATGTGTTGGGTATAGTTCACTAGGTACAAACTGTCTGGACACCTAAAGAGCAAGAACACTGCAGATATGAAGCAAAGGACTGAGCAACACAGAGGTGTTGTGGTTATGCTCCATCTAAAAAATGCAGCTAATGGGAACTAAGTCAAAGAATGATTTAGAAGATAATCAAAAACTGAATTTTGCTTCATTAACTCGAGAATGCATATTGCTTTCAGGCCCCTGCCTATGCTAATGACTAAAGTCAGTCAAACTCCACATAAACATGAACTGACATCAACTTTAAGATTACATTTTCCCCTCCCTCAAAGACATTAATATAAATACAGCTTATGTGGGGAGGGAAGTCAATGAAGACTCCATCATAACTTCTAGGACTGGTCAATGACCTGAACCTGTCTTCTCCGTTGTTGGGACACATATTGGGTAAGAACCTTATCCTATGCACACAGAATGATTCTCTCAAGCTAGCTTTCATTTGTGATAGGAACTTGTCTGTATATCACTTCAGGTTCATTTTTGCAGTCAGCATACTATCATACAATCTCTGAACAGCCCATCGCAGTCTTCTTACTATCATTGTGTTTGTTAATATAGAGTGTCATTCCATAGACTGCTTAATGTGAGTCTTTTAGGGGCAATAGCAGCAGCTGGCAGCAGATAACAGAGTTGACAAACCTGGCAATATTCCAAATAAAAGTGCAGGTGGTGTTGGTGCATGACCCTGAGTAAATTAGTTGAACCACACTCCAATACAGCGGGCTGTTCGGTGGGGTCTACGTAATAGAGTGCTGACAGGCTGGTTGAGCACAAGGGTTTTGTCTTCCTTGGCTGTGCTGATAGATTGATCCAATACAAAGGGTTCAAAGCAAGCTGTCTTTCACATGACAAGATGCGTGACAAAAAATGTTTAGAAGTATCAAACTATATAAGGAACTATTGAATAAGTTATAGCTTTCCAGCCCAGATAGCAGGCAAGTGAAGGGGTTATAGAAAGATATATAAACACATGTACGTCATAAAGTAAATGCATGGGAGATGCATAATATAAGAACTAAATAACATCCAGCAAGAGAAGATGGTAGCATATAAACAATTTCTTCATTCAGAGCATCTTCAGTACAGAATATTATTGGTGCTAAAAATTTACATGAGTTCAAACATGGAATGTGTGTATCCATAGAATCAAAGAAAAACAACTGTGGAGTACTAAAACCAGATTTCCACCTTCTTCAAAACAGGCCTAGCCATCTCCTGTCACTGAGCATTGCACATCATTGGAAACTGCAGAAGGCAGTGTTATAATCTACTTGTGTTTTCGTGTTCTTTTCAGTATCTCACATAAATATCTACTATTATCCATGTTGAAGTTTTGGTATTTATTTAGTTTTTGGTGTTAGAAACTGAGTCTCAGAGAGAGAAGTTGAATCCTCCAAGGTTAACACACTCAACAACATTAGAGAAAGGGAAAGAAAGAGCCGTCTTCTAACTGTCATCTTAGTGCTTCATCTCTGAGATAGAAAGAAAGCCTTGACTCTTTAAAGGTTCTCTAAAACATGAGTAGATGCATCGAGTTTTTAAAAAAAAAATAAAAAATCACTAACAGAATCTGTATGAGATAAAATGGGTTTTAAAACTAATATGCTGCAGAGGGGAGAAAGTCTGATAGCAGGCATTATGCCTCATACGGTGTCTTGGAGTGTGTGTGCATTCTGAACACAAACACTGCCATGTATTTCTCTCTGATTAGGCTCAGCTGGATGCAGTATTCTTGATTGAGGTACAATACAAAGAAATGCTCTTTTCTCTCCCTGGGAGAAGGAAAGTGTGCTTTTCTTTTTTTCCCTTTTCTCTTTTCAGCAGGTTCCTAAGTGATCTGAATAAATCCAAAGGCCTTGTATCTCTACTGTCTAGAGATATCAAGCAAGTGGAATTTATCTCAGCATACTATGGCAGGAGAAGATGTAGTCATAATTATTCAATAAGATCCCCACATTTCTTCCTTTGTATACAGTGATTTTACATCACTCTAAGTAGGAGAAAAGGCATTCTCCTAACAAACAACGTGAAGATAATGACTAGCTATATGAATATAAAATCCTCTTTTCCATGATCTGAATGAAAATGTCTACACCCTTTTTAAAAATAATTTCACTCTGCTGAGCACTGAAAGGTCTGCATTCATGACGTAAAAGAGAATGCAATTTCCTAGAAGTATGAAGGGAAGGTACTTTATTCTCATTATCCTTTTTGAACACAGAGATTTTTGCTTTTGCTTGAGTTACCACCAAGAAGGAAGATAAGCCAAGAAGGAAAAAAAGGATGAAAGACACAGCACTGTCTTCCAGAAGCACCTAATGAAATAAATCATGGAATCATAGAATGTTAAGGGTTGGAAGGGACCTTAAAGATCGTCTAGTCCCAACGCCCCTGCCACGGGCAGGGACACATCCCACTAGACCAGGTTGCTCAGGGCCTTGTCCAAACTGGCCTTGAATGTTGCCTGGGATGGGGCATCCAAACCTCTGGGCAACCTGTTCTAGTGTCTTACCACAGTAAAGAATTTCTTCCTAATATCCAGGCTGAATTTCCCCTATTTCTGTTTGTACTCATTATTTCTTGTCTTATCACTCCAGTTCCTGACCAAGAGTCTCTCTTTGGCCTCCCTGTAGGACCCCTTCCAACACTGGAAAGTTGCTACAAGGTCTCCACACAAGTTTCTCTTCTCCAAGCTGAACAGCTGAAGTACTTCAGTTCTCTTCTGGACTTGCTCCAACAGTTCCATGTCCTTGTTATGTAGGGACACCAGAACCGGATGCAATACTCTGGGTGGGGCCTCACAAGAGCAGAGTAGAGGGGGAGAAGCACCTCCTTCAACCCGCTGGCCGTGCTCACGAATGAAGCAGGCTGCATTGTTCTACTGACTTAGACTCATGCTATTGTTATTTAATGATCATGTTTGTGTAAAAAAATGTGCTCACTTAAAAATAAGGTGAACCACTGCAGTATCACTTGCATAACTCTGCCCATTTTACAGTGTATGTGGCAATCAGTTTACAACACAAAACGCTGACCCCTTGGCATTATCATGGCAATATCCTCAGTAAAAATCACAGAGCTTACCTTTTCCTCCCATAATGGCACACAGCAATCTCTGAATGTCCTCATTGTTGTTACCTTATTTGCTATATTTGCTAAGGGCATAAATCCAAGCACCTAATCTACTCTCTAAATGTTTTAATTTCGTTACTTTTATGGTTATTTTTCAATCTGATCAGCTCTATTTTCATGAAGATAGTTCAGTTAACACATTCACATTTAGCTCTTACAGTCCCTCTGCTGGAAAGAAAATACTTTTCAACTTCAGCTCTACTCTTAGTTGTTTACGAGTATGCAAAGAGTGAAGCTAGGAAAATGCTATTGTGGTTTTACCTACATTTTAAAAATAAGTTTTATTGTGTTTGGGAATATTTACAACTTGTTCACAAATATAAATGCTCATCCATTCCTCTTGATCTGCTTCCATATTTTACCAATCAGTTTAGAAAGATGGGAGGAGTCAACATTTTCCTTCCATAAAAAACCCCAATATTAAAAAAAAAAACAAATCCCACCCCCCTCCCCAAAATAAACTGAAACTTGACTGTGAAGATAAATTCAAAATTTCCTGAGAAAGTTAAATATACATGATATGATAAAATTGGAGAAGAAAAAACCCTACATGCATAATGCTAATCTTACCTTTATTTTTTCATATTTCTGTAATGGAAATATCTCAATAAAAATAGTAAAAATATTATTAAAATGACAAACTCAGGTTTCTCTCATTGAAAAAAATTACCAAATTTTGCTCCTGTTAGATATTTCTACAGATAAAACTGCATTTGTTTGGTGAAAACCAGTTCTATCTAAAATATCTCGTCAAGACTTGACTGCATCTTCTGTAGAATTAGCAGTGGAATTGTAGGAAGAGGATGTTTCATTGAGGCCTTGATTTTGTACACCACAAAGACATATAAGAGCCTTCTCTCAGGTGTGGGAAAAAACTACCCAAGCCATACAAAGGTCACAACACAGACTAAAGGGAATCTAAGCCAGAGACTATCAGAAGAGCAAAAAATCAGAACCTTACTGTTTGTTTTAGTCCTCACTGATCTGAGAGTGAAAATGCTCATGTACTTTACTACATTCAAGAATATTTCCTCTGAAGCGGGAAAAATAATTTTACCAATTTCTACTCTCTTTCTCTTAATTTTTAATTGCATTTCTCAATATGTATTCAATATCTCTTTCTGTACCTTGAAATACGCAATGAATAAAGGATGATTGCACAGCCACTTGTGTCATTCACTCTATTTGTGTTTTTAAAAAGTACTGGAAAAGTACACTCTCTCTTCAGCTGGTCTTCAGCTATCCCTCTGGATAAGGGCTTCTGAAAGAGTCAGTGCCAAGTATACATGAATCCCACCCTCCTTCTGTTCTGAGGTCCAATTCATCCTGCTGAAATGTACTCAGGCACTTTCTGAGTAACAGCATCACACAAGTCAGAGAAATGGGAGCTAGTGAATAATGCATTAAATCAAAATTAAAAGAGCAATCTAGGTTACCAGAAGGCTGAGCTAATCACTGCTTGACCAGGTGTTCGGAGCAGAGAGAGATCTTCCTGGCTTCTGAAGGAGTAATAGGAACTGCAGTAACTGTAGTCTGGCAGCCTGGGGAAGATGCTGAGAGCCAGAAAGCTTGGGTCTGTTTCTTAACTGGCAAAGGGGCTTCTGCTCTTTCACACCCAAATTGATTGTGGAGACAGAAAAAAGACAGTTGAAACATGTTCACTTTCATGAAAACTTACAGTATCAAAGAATATCTGATTTCTTGAAGAGTTTCCAGGCAGTTCCATTTGGGAAAGACAAGCCATAGTTATATTTCCTTGTTACAAGGAAATATTTGAAGGGGTTTTTTAACCTCCTATATGACACTGCAGTTGCACGTTACTCTCACAGTATTTCTGAACAATAACAGGCTATCTCTGAATGTCTGACTGCCACACCTTGACCTGAACTAGAACTTCTAGTCACAGATTTACAGGGAACATGAGGGGATTTGACTCTGATCCAAAAGAATCAGTTTGAAAGAAGATGAAGTGTATGGCAGACTCGCACAAGAAGAAAAGGAAAAGCTGGGGCAATTCTCCCCAGCCCTTCCACAGGTGAATACAATCACTCTGAAGTTTTGGCAATTTTTCTTCAGTGGTACTGTAAGTTGCAATACTGCAAACTAAAAATTTTAGTTTTTATGTTGAGGGAGTAATAACTTGACTCTACAATTTTTCACCTGCTTTGCAATGAAGTTAGACTCCACAGGAATCTAACACTTCTTGACTTGTTGTCAACATTTTTATTCTTTTTGTGATACTAATACCTGCTACTATATCTATCTCAACTGCTTAACTTAAGATATTTATCCTTATGTTGAGATTCTGAGTTCTGAATTTCTACCATTATATGCCAAACTTTGAGACTCGCTTTCTGCTTTCTAACATCATCTTAATAGTTTGTCACAATGCTTTCTCTTTTAAAAACTCATCCATAAGTAAAGAGATTCAATATAAACTACAAATTACATGTCTTTATATAAATGAAAAATTAAATTAACAGATTTTATTCCTCCTATCAGTATTTCTGACAGAAATGTTTTTCATAGCAGTAATGTGGAATTAACTTCATGTTTAGTGGTGAAATTAGAACGGCACAAATTCAGGCTGGGACTGAGCTTTTAAGCAGTCAGTATTTCTGCCAATGCTTTAGGCAGCAGCTGCCTAGCTTCACTGTATAGATCTGGCATGATTTGAGCACCCAGAATGATTTTTTTCTTCCCTCTTTTTAAATTCATTGCTAAAACACAGGAGCAATTTCATCAGGATTAGTTTGAAGGATTACTGAGCTTGTTAAGTTGAGGTGGACAAATAGACTATATTGATTTCACAACTGAAAGTTAAAAATATAGAAACGTTTACCCAAAATCAAGAGGTTTTGAAAGCAGAGCAATAGTTCCTGTGGACACACAAGAATGGAAGGAAACCTTTACTCTGCAGATGAAGATAATTTTGTTCAATTGCAATCTCTTGTTCTTACCTTTTGCAAGGGAAATAAAACTACCATATAGCTCCTAAGTGTGTGATGTGAGTCTATATATAGAAAATAATTGTATCAGTGGATACCAGAGGAGGATTTTTCTTTACCTAGCCATTTGGTCTTATATGTGGTCTCCAGCAGACATAATTAATGTTAAGTTTTGAGGCAACAAAAATAGCTTCATAGATAAATATTGTGCAAAAAGAAATTGCTAAACTAGAGAAGTAACTGAAGTTGTTTAAGTAGAGCTGTTTAACCTCAAGAAGATGGGGGCAAGGTGGGTGGGGGGTGACAGCAACAGTGAAAGAGAGATCAATCTGCATGGATGCCAGATTAGGGCATAGCAAAGAGGATGGAGTCAGACTTCTCTCAGTGGTACCCAATAAAAGAACAAGAGGTAATGAGTAAAAAAACTTCAAATAAGGGTGGTCAAACGTAACAGGTTACTTAGAGGTGTTTTTGGGGACTTTGGATTTGGCAATCTCCTTTCTTACAGCTATTCAAAACACAACTGGATGAACATCTCAGCAAACTGCAAAGGGTCAGTTTTCCACTCTGAACAGGGAGGCTGGACTAGAGGGTCTCCAGAGATGCCTGCCAGTAACAAGTATTCAGAGATTTCTGTGAAAATATTTGAACTATTTTTTCAACTTTCTGCCCCTAGAGAGAGTCCTTTGCATGTTCAGAACCACACCAGCCTGGATTTGTTGACAAATGCAATAAGAGCAAGCTCAGGCCATGACACAGGTGTTGTTCTCCTGTGGTTTGTCTGGCTTCATTGTGGCTTTGCTTATTAAATTGTTAAGGGATTCTAAAGACACAGTATTGAGATCAATACTTGCAAGTTCATTGGCAATGCTGCCCTGAAAGACTGCTTTATCAATCCTTTTTAGAAACTTTTGTGGACCTTTGAATGGGAGAGCCAGGTTTAATATTAAAGCACTTATCTAAGTAAGCACCTTTACTATCAGGTTCACGGTTTGTTTAGGCGCTCATGCAGTTGAAAACTGACAACTCAAATGCTTTCTAGCTAGAGGAGATCTCAACAGTTAATTTTGTAATAGACATATATGTAAGTACTGTGGTGCATCTGCTTGTGTTCTCATGTATATTCATGCATGTGTTATGCTTGGAGATAGCCACCACACTCACCACAGAGGTCTATTGCACAAGCAGAACTTGAAAGAACCCTGTAATGTGTTCATGTGTTAATAAAAACCAAACCACCCAACCAAAAAAAGTATGTAAATTTATTGCAAAGTATATCTTACTACAAGCTATAATTCAGAGGTAATTTTGCTAAGAGCTTCCCACAGGCATTTGCCAACTCAAGATGATGAAAGAAAGTTCACAAATGTTACAAGGTTCTTTGCAATGCATTTTTTTTCAATTTCGTATGTACAGAAACTATTTCCATGTTTGTTAGTGTTATCTGGATAATGAATCACAAAGTCACAGAACATGCTGAGTTGGAAGGGACCCACAAGGATCATGGAGTCCAACTCCTCCCCTGCACAGCACCATCCCCAAGAGTCACACCAACTGCCTGAGAGCATTGTCCAAATGCTTCCTGAACTCTGTCAGGCTGGTGCTGTGACAACTTCCCTGGGGAGCAGAAGAAACTGACTGGCTACAACCTCCTTTTGGGTAGTTGTCGTCATCAATAAGGGGCCCTTGAGCCTCCTTTCCTCCAGGCTAAACAATACCAGCACCCTCAGCTGATCCTTATAAGATTTGTGCTTCAGATCCTTCATCAGCTCCATTGCCCTCCTCTAGACACACTCCAGCACCTCAATGTCTTTCTTGTAGAGAGGGGCCCAGAACTGAACAGAGGATTCCAGGTGTGGCCTCACCTCTGCTGAATACAGGGGGAAAATCACTGCCCTGGTCCTGCTGGCTTTACTATTTTTGATACAGGTCAAGATGCTATTGGCCTTCTTGGCCACTTGGGCACAGTGCCAGCTGTTGACCAGCACCCCCCAGTCTCGTTTGGAAGAATGAAAAATCATACCCTCCTTTCAGTGCACTAGTCATTAAATTTAGAGCACTTTCCCTCTACAATGTTTTTTTGGGACTCATTACATTCTGGAACATGGCCCATAGTCAACAGGAGGTTGGAAGGGTTCTATCACATAGAATGGTCTGCCACTGGTGATTTAGTCTACCCAGAAAATTAAAACATGTATGTTTTAAGCCTCTCACCCTGGCAAAGCTATATTTGAAATTAATGCTGTAACAGCTAAAGCACTATATAAAAACTGGCCAGGGGCACTGTTTCTCCTATTTGACTATGAACTCAGACAAAAAGCATGAGCAGCATGTAGTTGCTCAGTGAAATTGTAAAGGGACTTATTTTGAGAAAATGAGAAAGATTATGGATATTGCTGTCATGTGCATAGACACAATTGCTTGCAACCGTATTGAAATGTTTCTGTTCTAAACATTTTTAATACATCTCTTCTGGTTAATTCTATGATTCTTCATACAAGGCAACTTTTTTTTAAAATCACCTTATTCTTCTCTGGCATTACCAACACAACAAGTCCAAAATTTGTGAATCCACCAATATACCAACTGCTATAAAATATCAAAAGCATTTGGCTTACTGGTGATATGCTTATGTGAAAGGATTCAGACAGCAATGTTTCTTCTGTCTAAATCAGCCTCCCAGGAACTGACACCAATCTTCAAGTTACAAAACCCTATAAACTTCAAAGGAAATCCAGGCAAACAATGGGTAAGTAGTGATTATATTGCTTCTGAACTGTACTAGGATAATATCTGACCTAGAACATGGGCACGGGGATTGCTGTACTCTGTCTTCCTTGTATGTTTTATGCCACAACCTTTCCTTTTTCTTTGCATCAAATGCTTATTATTTGTGAATTTCCCGTTCTCTTAAAAAGTTACGTTTTGCCAGTCTGCATCAGTTGAACTCTTACACGTATCATATGAAATGTATGTATATGATCATAGTGCATGGATATGGAAAATAGTCAGGAAATACTCTAAATAAGAATACTGTATCTATAAATGGCTAGTGAGTAATAAACAGCAATACAACAGATATTTGGGCAGATCTGCCATTCAGGTATCAAACAGATGCCAATGAATCTACTCTCTGATACAATGATGCCTATATGTGGCACAGACTGTAGAAACATTTATTTTGTAAGTTTTATAAAGGTTCTTTTCTAATATGAAGGTTAATTATTTTATCTTATAGCTACTAGGTTTCTGATTTTTCACCCAAAGTAAAACATAAAAATGTGTGAAAAATGACCAAAGGAAATGTCACATCCTGAAACAGTAAAAAAGGAGGAAAAAAAAGAAGTGGCAACTACTGAAGAAAGGGCAGATAAAGATGCTGCAGGCAGCTGTCAAGTTTAGTTATCCAGGACCTTTCAAATACATCATAGCACTCCAAAATCTGGATTTCTGTACACTTCTGTGATCCTGTTATCTTGTTTGGATAACACTTTTATCTGAACCACACACGAGTAGGAAGGCACCGCTTGAACACGCCGAGTGAGGCGATGATCACACGGAGCCCTTGTGCCGGGAGCGTCCCCCCGCAACCGCCCCCGCGGCACGTCCCGGGCGGCCACAGCGCCGTCCCGCGGCTGTGGCAGGCACAGCACGGACCCGCAGCTGCGGGAGAGCCCTCCCTGGGAACGGGTACGGCTCCCAGGAGACCTCCTGCGACCGCGTACCCTCACCTTCCCCCGCGTGAGCGACTATTTTTTTCTCTCCTGGATACCCGTGAGTGATCCTTGCACCCTCTGGATGTGGCAAACCCTGTGACGACTCACCGTTAAGGACAAGAAAGCACCCAAGATTCGTAAATGCTCGTGGTCGAAAGGAACATCAAAGTCCGACCGTCCATAGACTACCAGAAAGTTTTGTTAGTAAATTAAACACTTGGCATGGAAATTGGCATATTATTCCCTGATGTACTATATAAGCACATGGCAGTGGATTTTGCATAAAGGGGTAAGGCGAAGAGGAAGAGAGAAAAAAAGTACTAAGTGGGGGGAGGGAGGCAGGAAGAAAGAAACAAGAAAAGAAAAGAAAAGAAAAGAAAAGAAAAGAAAAGAAAAGAAAAGAAAAGAAAAGAAAAGAAAAGAAAAGAAAAGAAAAGAAAAGAAAAGAAAAGAAAAGAAAAGAAAAGAAAAGAAAAGAAAAGAAAAGAAAAGAAAAGAAAAGAAAAGAAAAGAAAAGAAAAGAAAAGAAAAGAAAAGAAAAGAAAAGAAAAGAAAAGAAAAGAAAAGAAAAGAAAAGAAAAATCACCAGTGCTGGTTTCAACATCGATCCAGCTGATTTCAACTGGTTTCAGCATGAATCCAGTTGCATCAGTCCAGCTGATGGGGTGTCCAGGGTCTTGGGGAGGCCACTTGCATTTGGGGGGTGGTACCTTGCTATGTATAGGTTTCTCTGCCCCAAAGATAGGTTTTCCACTTTCTACGTAAATTAGTTACGTGCAGTCCATTCTTGCCAGCCTTTCTGGATGGGTCTGAGGGCTTCAGGGGTCCTTGGTGGTCTTAATCCCGCCTTACAGTGCATGCTTATTTCTTGGCCTCATTCCTGTGCTTGTGCTGTACTGTGTTGTGCTTACCTCCAGGAACTATAACAAGGACGTTTGTCTCAGAAAAGTGTTGTCCTATCTCCTCATGGCACCCCTTCTCCAGCCAAATTTTCTTCTTTCTCATGGCATGTTGATACCAACAGTCCTTGGTTAGTATCAACAATTATTGTCTGTTGTTGCCAACAGTCCTTGGTTAGTTCCACAGCCATCCAGCACTGGTGTTTGAGACATGCACAATAGCCCCTTATCTTTTGGGATTCTCCAAACCCACCTTCTAGGTACCCCTGAGAAAGACCCCTTCCGAGGGAATGTGTGTATGTGCGCACTTTGGGTCAGTGTCTGAGCAGTAACAATGTCCCTGGAACGGAGCCTATAACCTGTTAAATGGCGTTGGCATGCTGGTGTGGGCACCCTCCTTGTTTGTGAGATTTGGCCATGGGTTTTAGTTGCAAGCCAGAACTTATCTGAGTTTGCTCCCTGTATGAAGTTGTGTTCCTCTGTGACTGCAGCCTTTTACATCTCCTGATTCTACAAAAGTGATGCCTGATGCCTGTTTTGGACTCGGTGCCTAATTAAGCTGAACTACAATTGTCAAAGGAGACCTACTCCTTCAAATGTGTTAGGAAACGGCCTTTCGTGCTAACAGAGGCAGCTTTTTCCTTCAATTATAAATGAGCAAGTACAGCACTGCTAGTAGGATCAAATTTCTAGTGCTTTACCAAAGCTGAAGGGTACCTGTGCACTACATTGTGTTTTGATAAGAAAGTTTAAAAAAGAAGAAGCAGCAGTTCAGATGCAATAATAGCATATAAGAAGACTGTGAATATGTGTGTTTACATGTGTTTTGGATGCTTATCTATTGATATACATCTACAGCCATATAAAATATGCATATATTTAGTTATGTACAAAATCATTTGAGAAAGGAAAAAAGACTGATTCTTATCTAAATATTCTTCAACAATAAACTTTAAAGTAAGCTATGTAAGAATTTTTTCATGTGTGACAGTGACCATTTTTGCTTGCTAAAATTCATCCTGATAACTTAGTATCTTTTAACTTTTCTCCTCTTTATCCTCCTCTGTATCTATTATGATACAAAAAGCTAGACAAGAAGAAAAACACGGTTTTTAATTACTACTTTGTCAACTAATCTGTAGTTAATACATTTTCATGTCCAGACATTGCTACTAAATAAGGAAGGAGCTGACACACACATTCACCAATAATTCACAAGTCAAGATTCTGGACACAAAACTGGTAATATTTTACACTATGTATTAACGTGCAGAGTTTGAGGTTTTTTAAAGATCGTAGGTTTATAGGTACTCTCAGCAAATATTCCTTGTCTGCTAGAAAATAGAGAACATTGTAGTGTAACATTATTCAGGTAAAAATATCAATTGCATTTCAACTTGAAGCATATAACCCTTTTAACAAAGAAATCTTTGTCTAGTAACACTGAATCACTGAAATCTTACATACAATGACTCACCATGTCAAATAACACAGTATTTGCACAGCAGCAATTGTAATATTTATTTCTTTGTTTCTTCCTATGTTGACTATCAGTGGAATAACAGGTCTACAGATACTAGATTTCTTTGGATATCTCAACCAGACTGCTTACCACAGCCATTGCAGTGGGAAGTGTCCATACTCAGCTGTAAGCTTCAAAACAAGCTGCAGTGTGATAGCAAACTCTCCCTATACCCTTAGCTTCGTATTGTGAATGTTTGAACTACATCATGCAAGAAAATTTGCTGCCTGGCAAGATCAGCAGGCGTAGGCTCAGCCCCTGATTCTGCTGCCTGGCTTTGTGATACCCTTCCTTTAATAGAAAAGAAAATGTGATGTTATGATAGCTCTGTGCCATTAAAGATATTCTCACACTGTGGGAGGAAAACACCTGTTTCATCAAAGGAAAAATAAAAAAGTAAATTCAGCTGCCTGTAGGATGTAATTTTAAGTGTTCTTTGAGCTATTTTAACAGCCCAAAAGCACCTATTCTCGTGCATGTAGGACTGTACTGTATGTGAATTTTGAGTGTTACAGTTCTATTTAATAGATTGGGCCAATCTGGGTTGCCCATTTGCTGTGGTCTCTTATGCTTGTGTTAAGGATTGTTTTTATTTCTCTGTACCTGTGAAAAAAACTCAATCTATACAGACATCATGACTTTACTCTTACAGCTACCTTATGTTTTCTTTATCAGTTGCTGGTTGTGCAAAAGTTTTCTAAGGTTATTGTTAAAATAACTGTGCTTGCTTTTGAGAAATATGTAAGTGCACACAAATCAAATAAAGGCCTTGGATGATTATAAGGTCCGAACAAAGCACTGGATGCAACCCTCCCTGCTTTTTTAGAGTTGAAATTCTTTCTTACATCTATGTGACAGTAATAACTTTGTACAGAAACTGGCAATTTTTCTAGTAGCTATATTTACAAGGGATTAATCAAAGCTACTGATTTGTTTCTAAAACATTACAAGGAGAAATTATGCCAGTGCCTTCTTTCTACTCTTACCAAAAAGTACCAAATTCAGTGCAGCTTTCTTCAGTGCAGCTTGGAGAGTTGGACTCCAAGTCCTACTCACCCTCATATCTTGGTGAGAACATCCTAAAATTTTACAATAATAGAACAAGCTGTGTAGCCTTCTTTCTAAAATTGGTGTGCTATTTAGAAAGGAACACAACCTCTTCCATGAGGAAAGGCTGGGAGAGTTGGGGTTTTTCAGCCTGGAGAAGTAGAAGGCTCCAGAAAGGCCTTATTGTGGCCTTTTAGTACCTGAAGGGGACCTATAACACAGATGGAGACAAACTTTTTAGCAGAGTCTGGTGTGATAGGACAAGGAGTAATGGTTTGAAACTGAAGGAGGGTCAGGTTAGATTACATATAGTTTTTTGCAATGAGGATGGTGAAGCATTGGCACAGGTTGCCCAGAAAAGAGACAGATGCCCCATCCTTGTAAATTTTCAAGGCCAGGTTGGATGGGGCCCTTTGCAATCTGATCCAGTTAAAGATGTCTCTGTTCATTGCAGGGGGGTTAGATTATGTGACCTTTAAAAGGTTCCTTCCAACTCAAACTATTCTATGACTCTATGATTTATGGACTGAGAGGGAAGAGTATCAGCAGAAATATAATTCTCTAGCTTTGTGTGTTCAGTTGGCAAAGGAGAGTAATGGTTCTTGCCTCTGTTACCACAATTAGCTCTGATGTTTGTATGGCAGTTACTTGGTGCAAAATACAAGGAAAAGAACAGCTATAGCGCATTTCATCAGTGGCCTAACCCTAACAATGTGCATTTGAAGGACTACTAAAATGGAATACTTGTGATATAAGGCGGACCAAGTAACCAGATTCTTCAGGATACAGCCATCTAGTGAACGTTTAGAAGAAGGTCAAATAAATATGCTAAGCCCTTTCAATGGAGACTTGTAAATGGAAAATAACTTGGGTTTCATTTAAAACATTATATGAATTTGCATTCAAAATATGACTTGTCAATCACTGAGTGCTTAAGTATTCATTTTTTAGTTTGTGTGTTTTAAATTTTTTTAACCATTTTGTGTTACAACTACTAACAGTGATCCCATTCATTGGCTTCTTTGTGACATTATTTGTTTTTCTAACAACCATGAAGTTCTGTAAATTAATTTGTTTTATGAGGAAGACCTCTGCATACAACTAACATGGGTTAGTTGTACCTGTGATTCAGATCCTCGCTTATCTAGTGTAGTCTACTTCTGTTATGCAGCTATTTCAACACACAATTTCTAATAAAAACACTTGTTTATGAGCCTAATAAGCACAGAAAACATTATGGAATCATGAAATAGCTAATTAACTTTGTGAATTTAAAGTCCTGTCCCTGCACAAGAAAACTAATTAGTGGTTATATGGATTCCTGAATTAAACTTCCTTCCTTTTTCAGTTCACGTGGTTGTAAAGTTAAATTAAAAATAGTCATAGTAATTTTCCCTTTTCTAAAAAGTGTGCTGGAGGTTATAGTCAATAAAGAGCTGTATTGCCTATGCACTCAGAATCAGCTCATATTTCATTGTCACCTATTTGTTTCACACAGTTGCAAACAATTTATTCGCACTTCATTTTAGAGTTACACACTGATCTCAGCTTTCTTGAAGAGGCTAAATTCAAGCACAACTCCAGCAACAGCTCCCCAGAATTCTGAAGCTATGCTGTGCCTAGTCTTGGGACAGCAGTGTGGGGAAATAGGTTAGGACTCTTCATTCCCTGTGTGTGGCTAACCTAGAATTAAACACAGCAATGCCTTATCTTGAACTCAACGTACTTATGCCACTCAGGGGGTGTGGGAAGTTTGGACAATGATAGATGTGCATACTTTGAGTAACTGAGTTAGGAACAGTGAGGCCAACTTCCTATGTCCTATTGACAATAATTGTGGCTACACATCAGTTAGTAGTGGACTGAAAGCATTCATTACTGATCCATTGCAGCAAAGATTAGTGGTCTTACTCCTTAAAAAAGGTCTGTTGCTGCTCATTTCCTGAACAAAAAGTTGCATATCAATCATTCTTTTTTCCTTTAAATTTTTGTCAATAAAGTAACAATAGGCAAGTTTAGTGACTTCTTTTTCAAAATGCAAGTGGTTCATGCAGAAGATGCAGTTGTTTCAGCTGGTGGAAATTAAAGTGGATTAAGGACTGAGTATGAGTTAATCCTGTAACTACTGCAGAAAAAGATCCTACCACAATGGCTAGTATTAATAGAAGTGAATATAAAGTACAGAAATAATTATCATCCTCTTTAAAGTGAAACTTTACACTTAATCAGCAACTACCATTGCTGTACAGGGGAAAAAGAAGTTAACAGTTTTAGAATATAAAAACCTTTGAGGTAGAAAGTATAAGAAAATCAAGAATATACTGCCAAAATGATAACTGACAGAAGATGTGATAACTATCCTTGGACATACTTACAGGGATATCTCTAGAAAACTTGTTAATTGGAGAACAGAAAAGTAGTAACAGGCTTAAACTGCAGAAAGACAATCTTACATTGGATATGAGACATATCTGACAAAGTACAAGCTCAGTTAAAGGAAAAATCTTCCAATATAATTAACAATACTTCATGGACCTCTCCATTTTTTTCATCTTACTAGTTGTAATAACATACTGGGTTTGGGGTTTTTTTGTTTGATTGTTTTTTATTTCTTTTACTCCTTATTTGTTTTTCATTTCATTCATCTATATGAATGACTTAAATATCTTATTAACTGTCAGCTCTGCTTTTTACCTTCTTGCTTTAACCTGAGATTCCAAAGCCTTCTTCTTACCCAATCCAGCCCCAGTCTTCATTAACACATGGGCTGGGAGGCCCAACCCAGCAGATGAGGAGGTCCACTCCACGTGCAACATTACTCTGCTTTTAGCAATTCAGCCCTAGATCCAACCCCTTTTCCTTCCCTCTTGGTGACAAGTTTCCCTTTGCTCAGATTGAACTGACAGCTTGAGACCCTGCATCCATAAATGCCCTTATTTTTCTAAATGGTCTTTAAACAAGTAAACTGGATCCTAATGACTAAAAGGGAAAAGTAGACATCCATCATCTCAGTAGAAGGTCCCACAAATCATTTAGGCAAATTTATTCCAGAAGAACAACTTCTGAATTTTCTTCTAGGGATCTTCAAAGCCAGTCCCACGGAGGGGTGATAATAATTCTAAATACACAAAAAGTTGGTGGAGAGACTGTATTGTAAGTTAGCCCTTCTGGAGAATCACTGCAGTGGCAGAGCTCCACATTTATGATGAGGGTTCATTTAGGTACAGGCCTAGACTAGAATGGTACTTAATATCCTTGCCCCCCACACTGTGACACTGTACACAGCAGAGCACAGTCACACCAAACAGCTGGAGGCTGAGGGGCTAAATCTCAAAATCCACCCTGAAGCTGTGATTTCACATCTACTTGAGATTGTTCCACAGTTTTCTGATTACAGAACCTCTTACTGTAAAGACAATCCTGTGGGCTGTAGCGTGGACATTACCAGGCTCTGCTGCACTACAGCACAAGACCTTGGCTGTCTGAAAATAACCTGAAGAACAATGATAATACCAAGGTGATTGGGAAAGTGAGTTTACCAATCTGGATAGCACAGAGAACCCTGAAGTTTATCGCAAATTACAGTAAATAATGGTGTTTAATGATGTCCCAGTTCTCCAACAGGCTCCTAGATTACTTAGTACCCAGCATCTGCTAATACATAAAAGAATGAAACAGGCAAAGTTATAATGGAGCATATGAATATGTTTATACAGTCTCCTCTGCCTAATGGGAACTTATCAAGCAAACACTTTTTGTCTTTCAAATCACTTCAGTATCAAAGCTGGATGAATGTTGAGAGAGATTTTTAAGTGTTATTTTTCAGGACAATCAGTACCTCTCTCCTAACTGTGAAATTAATACGGAAGGTAGCATTGAAGAAATTTGCTCTATACTGGGGCTGCTGACATGAGTGGAAAAAAAATTGTTGCAATATTGCACTCAGAAGAAATCATATGAGAAAACAGATTTTGTAGCTAGAAAGCACTAAAGGCCAAGCAAACATAGCTGAATTCTTAATTGCTTCTCAAAGCGCTTTTTTACAAGAAAATAAATTACACTAAAAGCCTTCACAAAAAAAGTCTGCTATGAAAGAAGATTAATTCTCTCCTAATAAAAGTTATGTTTCATTATTAATCTGTAAGTTTTGAAAAGTCCAAAGAAACTTCAGTCCTAAACAAATCAGGAATACCCAGCATGAGGAATGAAAATATCTTCTTTTTTTTAATGAATCTATGTACTTTCAATAGGTGTTAAATAATTTGACATGATTCAACATTAGGTAGTCCAGAGAAGGTCATCTCAGATGTAACAGATTTCAAGATTCCATTTTAATTTCAAGATGAAAGCAAGGCAGCATCAGAGTAGACACAGTGACAGCAGACACAGATAAGCCTCATGTACTCCTTGCCCCCTTTGTCTCTTCACTAACAAGGTGTCCAAGGCTTCTGTATTTACTTAGAAGCAGAGTTCAAGGGGGAGAATACACAGCAACGGATTAAGATCAGTTATTTGACCCATACCAATCCACATGTTGTATTCAGGGAAGCTGAGAGAAATGATTCTTGCGAGGCTGCTTTCTGACATCTTGGAAAAGGTCATGAAGATCAGGAAAGTTCCTGGGTAACTGGGGAAAGCAAATGCTGCACCCACCTTCAAGAGATGCAGGGGATGCCATTCACCTTAATTTCAGCAATGCTTTCAACACTGACCCACACAATATTCTTGTATCCAAGTTAGAGCACGACTGTCTAGGTGGGTGAACAACTATGTAGGTATAAACTGGTTCGATGAGTGTGCTCAGGGGGTCATGGTTAATTGATCATAATCTACCTGAAGGCCAGTAACATATGCAGTAATGCAGGCATTTGTCCTGGGAACTGTCCTGCTTAATATCTTTATCAGTGAAAGAGGTGATGGAGCATACTCATCAGATCTGCTGATGGCACCAAATTAGAGGAAGCATCTGTTATGTGGGAGGGTAGTGCTGCCATCCAGAGGGGCCTAGACAGCCCGGAGGAAAAGGCTAATAGGAAGCTCATAAAATTCATGAAGGTCAGATGCAAATCACTGGACTAGGAGAGGAGGAGCCCTTTGCAACATGTACAGGCTGTGTCTTGACTGACTGGGGAGCAGCTCTGCGAAAAATCCCTGGGGCTCTGGCAGACAGTAAGCTGAATGGAGGACTAGATTATACTCCTCTACTCAGCATACTTTGGACAGTGTCTCCAATATTGCATCCAGTTTTGAGCTCCCAGTATCAGACAAACAGTTAATTGGACAGAGTTCTGTGTAGGGCCACCATACGGGCTTGGTGTTGGAGTACTTGCCCCACGAGGAGAGGTTGAGGAGGCTGGGCTGGTTCATTCTGGAGAAGACACCTTCAGGGGGACTGAGCAGTAGTGCCCTATCACATACTGGGAGATATGTTACTTCAATGTTCATGCTGAGTATGTGATTTTATTTTAATTTCCTTTGATAAATATAAGGATTTTGTAATCTAAATGTGTTAACTTGAGAACACATTTATGAAAGGGAGAGATAGGAGAAGTTATAGATCTAACGAGCAAATTCTACTCATTCTACTAGACAAAAACAAGTTTTTGTCATACGGTAATTTATTGGATTAGAGTGTGAATGTGGTAATAATGCTGTTTTGACAGTGAGTGATAAGGAGATTTTGATAAAATATTTATGAGGGTGTGTTTTTTTGACACCAATGATTATGATTGAATATTTTTAAGGTCACCATGACACTGAAGAATTTTGACAAGGTATTTATGAAGCCATTGTGGTCCCAAAGATGGATGTACATACAAAGTGATGTAAATTAGATGAATTCATGAAAGACAAATACATCAAGGGCTATTAAGCACAAAGATATCAATTCTGACTCAAGAATTCAGACAGCTTAAATCTGTGAGATTGTGCCAGAGAAGTATCACTGTCTGCTTTTACAGATGAAGAGAAGATATTATGTTAACTGAAACTTTGGTCTGACCTGATGTGTGAAATCCAATACATAAGGTACAAAGATATCATGTTTTGAGACAATATAACTACCTCTAAACCTAAATGAAGAAGTTATGAAGGTTACAAAGGAGTATATACAAGCAGTTACTCTTCAGAGCTTCCCTGAAAATGTTAATTTTAAAATCAGTTAAATATTTTCTTTGGTCAAACCGAAAAATCTGGAGCTCTAGCACTGATAATAAGATTTTGTTTTGATTTTTCAATTTTTGTTTTTGTTTTTATTTCAGATATAGAAATGCCTGGTTTTCCTCTTCATTTATGTGACTTTCTGTTGCAAATGGCCAGAACCTCAGCCTAAACTATGGAAAATACTAAGCTGAAAAATATTGAAGCAAAACATATTCTTTTGATATATACTTTAATGGAGACTTCACTTCTTTTAAAAACCATAATGTCATTTATTTCATTGCAAATATTACTCTAAAGGACTCAGTTTCTAAAAGAAAATAAAAAATTCCAGATTGTTGGACTGACTTTATTTTGATGTTTGGTCTTTTTTAGGACTGTAAACTTTTTATTTATAATCAACTCTTTTAAATAATCCTTCATCACCAGTAGTTTTAGGGAGAGAAATAACAAACCAGTGATGATACTTCCAGCAATGCAAAGAGCTTGCCTGAGAGACGCTTTTTGGCAGCAAAGTAATGCTGCCAAAAGGGACCCAGGGGTACTGGTTGACAGAAATTTAAATATGAGTCAGCAGTGCCCTGGCAGCCAGGAGGGCCAAGCATGTCCTGGGATGCATCAGGCACAGCATCACCAGCCAGGCAAGGGAGGGGATTGTCCTGCTCTGCTCTGCACTGGGGCAGCCTCACCTTGAGTTCTATGTGCAGTTTTGGGCACCACAAAATAAGGATATAAACTGTTGGAGAATATCCAAAGCAGGGCAGCAAAGATGATGAAGGGCTTGGAGGGGAAGCCATGCAAGGAGTGGCTGAGGTCACTTGGTCTCCTCAGAGAAGAGACCGTGGGGAAACCTCATTGCAGTCTACTACTTCCTCATGAGGGGAAGGCGGGGGGCAGGCACTGATCTCTTCTCTGTGGTCACCAGTGGCAGGACCTGAGGGAATGGTCTGAAGTTTTGTCAGGGGAGGTTTAGGTTGAATATTAGAAAAAGGTACTTCACCCAGAGGGCAACTGGGCACTGAACAGGCTCCCCAGGGAAGTGGTCGCAGCACCAAGCCTAACAGACTTCAAGAGATGTGTGGACAAAGCTCTCAGGCACATGGTATGATTCTTGAGAATAGTTCTGTGCAGGGAGAGGAGCTGGACTCGATGATCCTTATGGGTCCATTCCAACACAGCATATTCTGTGATTTTTTTAATATAATAGTGTACAAAATGTGAACTTTTGTCTGTGAGAGGAGATTAATTAAGGTACTCAGGAAACAATGGGAAAGAATGTCTTTAAAAGTCTTCACTTCTAATATGTGGTAGTGTGCCTTTATGATTAATACACTGACCCTTCTAAAATTAATAATAAAGGTTTCACCAATTCAAATGGACAATAGATTTCAGCTTAATTGTCATGTCCTAGTGTGTATGCTCTTGGCACAGACAACTCCTGCCTTGGCAATATGTGAGCTTGCCCCAGTAGCAGAAATTTATTGCAGATTAATGTGTTCACATAAAGTATCCTGGGACTAAAAGCAGCCTAACTGCACTAGCACATTATTGTATCTGGGCACTGAAGCCATGCTAGGAAGGGCTATGACAAATCATATAGTCCAAAGCTAAAAAATGTTCTATTCATTGTTCTTCACTGCTACACTGATCTTTAAAAACTACTTAAATCTCTGTTGACTGCTCTGAAAACCGATTTTTTTTTTTTTTATCCTACCCATGCTTATATGCTTTGGCAAATACCTCACTCAGAAAATAGCCTATAGAAGAATCACAGAATCACAAAATTTTGGAGACTGGAAAGTTCCTCTGGAGACTGTCTAGTCCAACTCCTCTGCAGGTGCAGGACTTTGTTCTGCTTCACAAGGTTCATGCCAGCCCAATTCTCCAGCCTCTTTGGGTCCCTCTGAACCAGCACAACCATCTGGTTTCTCAGTCACTCGTCCCAGTTATATCATCTGAAAAGCTTCTGTGGGTGTTCTGTGTGCTGATTGAGGGGAAAGGTAATTAATGAAGATGTCAAACATGACCGGACCCAGTAAAAACACACTGCTAGTTTCTTGCCTCCACCTGGGCTTTGTGCTCCTGACCACAACAGTGTCAGACTGGCAGTTCAGCCAGTTTTCAGTCCAGCTGACTGTACACTACTCTAGCTTGTACTTCCTCAGTTTGTCCATGATGAGGGTGTTACAGAAAAAGGTATCAAAAGCCTTTGATGTCAAGATAAACACTACCTCCTGCTCCTTTCTCTTTGACCAAATTAGTCATTTTGTTACAGAAAACTGCCAGGTTGGTCAAGCATGACTTCCCCTTTGTAAATCTGTGTTAACTACTCCAAACCACTTTCTCCTACTTACCATATTTGGAAATTGCTCCCAGGTCAACTTGCTGTATTGCTTTCCCAGAGAGTGAGATGAAGCTTACTAACATATACTTTCTGTGGTCCTCCTCTTTTTCTTGAAGACATGATTGGAAAAAGGAATTTAGGATGAGGGTTTAAACACAAGAATGACTCATTACCCACCAAATGTAGAGTGGATTTCAAGTTAAATAGCATGTGACTAAACCTGAAGGTTCTGCTTCTCTTTTTCAATTGTGAAGTGTTACTTATATCACCTGAATAGTGTCAATATGAATGGCATCTATAACCTACTATTTCAAATCTTTTAAATTGCATAAATAATCCAGCAAATGTTAAGCAAATGAATTATATATGCAAATATCCTTTTTTTTGCTTTTGAAAATTGTAAGAGTAATTTAACATCAACAAGAATAGCTTAGTCTTATGAATGTTACTAAGTTCTTTCTTTAAAGAGATGAAATACTCTCCTAGAAGAGTATACCTCACAGATAGAGAAGATGTACAAATCCTAGACTATTATTCCCCTATGGCAAGAATTCTTATTTCAAAGTAGTACTTTGATAATGAAGAAAAAGGCAAACATTCTAAGATAATGCATATAAACAGTAAAAATATCAACTCATTTGTGCCCTACTGGCAGCAACCAGCAACCAGGGATGGATAACAAGACAATATAGGGACTAGAACACAACCATTCAAAAGATTAATCTTATCCAGCTTTAGGCATCTAAAACTTAGCTGTATAGCAAACTGTTATAACAAACTGTCTAGACTTTAGATCTAGGAAAAAAATCCCCCTGTCACAGGCATATCTGTTTTAGAGTGGTATCAACCACCTTCTAGCTAAAGTTAGAAGATACGAATCCCAACCTTCTTTGCAACCTTGGGCAAATTTAGAGAAGTCTTTAGGGAACTCTCTTAAGAAACTGTATTTCCTTACATTAGATTTAGAGTTACACAGTCTGGAAAATAAACATTTTTTTCTTAAAAGATGAGGGGAAAATATTTTAAAATGTATGAAGTACTAGTATAAATATACTTCCAGGTAGAAATGAGAGCTCTTGTTAATACAGTCCCGGATAAATCATTCAGTCTGTGCCAGCAAATCCAAATACAGGAACAAAGTTAATACTAGAGAATGTGATGGTACCAGCTGTGCTTTCAACACTTCTGTATTTACACACAAGCAAATTGAGAGAACTCTACTAAGGCGAAAAATAAACCCATACATCCATAACAGGCCACCAAGAGCTTAGACTGCCTAAGGAAATATGAAGTTGAAGGATGATGTAGATTTTTGATGGCTGATGAATTATTTACATTTCTATTCCAAATTATGTTTCCTAGGTAAATGAGTACTGTCAATTGACTTGTCCCATCAATCCTGTCAGTGTGATGGAACTGGCCACATCAGAGACTAACTTGGTGAAATTTTAAAGTCACAAACAAAACTGGTTGTGCTCTGAGACAAATTACTCCAATTGAATTATGTGCTAGCTGCTTTTGTGGAAAGAACTTTGCCAAGAAGGAGGTTTTATATTATTTTATATGAAGATATAAGTTAATTACCCACGTCTTCTGTCTACTTTTTCAGTATGTGATATGATCAGATATGTAACTGAGAAGACTATTAGAAATCCTGAGTCTGAGAAAGTGTGGATATGGAGCATACTAGTGTTTTCTTTCCACCTTCTTTTGATCTCAGTGGTCTTTTGAATTCAGTTTTAGTAAGCAAGATATGTGTGCAAGAAATCTGAAGGGATTCACAGGAACCTTCTAGAGTCATCTTTTCAATAGCATATTTCTAGGTTAATCATATATTCACTCTAAAAGAAGAAGCAAAACAAAACAAAACAAAAAAAAATCCAAGTGATCAAAGCTAAATTATACAGCAAAGATCTCCCAATAGCTGCATTTGACCAGCTGAAGCCCTAAAATGGCACTGCTTAACCACAGGTTTTGGAGACAGCTGCAAATATTGTTAGTATGACCAGGTTCAAAAGGCAAGACAATACACAGTGGAATTCAGAAAGCTTGTGAGTCAGCTTTTCTAGCCATCTGCATTGCACAAAGAGTTTCAAAAATTGATTCCAAAAGTTGGTTCAAAATCCTGTCTATTTATAAAATATATCTCTAATCAATCCATCCTTACATGTTATTTCAATTTTTAACTTTTTAAACAAGCTTTCTCTCTAGGCAGGTAAATTTTGGTTTGCAGTTGAATATTTCTAGGCTCTTTTAGCAGTCCCTGAGATTACATTTTTCACCCTTTTTTCAATAGTCCTGAAAATCAACAAAGGGCTTATATCTGTCCCAAAACAAACACAAAATTTATGTTTCCATTTACAGCATCTCAGATCAGTCTCTTTCCTTCCCATATCTTCTTCCCTTTTTATTTTTCTGCTGGAAATCCTTTCCCATTGTTCCCTATGCAATCATCAGCAGGTAAATCATCTCTTAGCAGACGTACAGAACATCAGACAAGTTGGAAAAAGGAGAAGAAACTGTAGACTGAGTAGATAAAACCTCTTGGAGCTCAAGTACATTACCAGTGTTGGTCCTCAAATGAGCTGCCTGCTAGACAGCCCCCATGTCCAACAGAGACAGTTCCAATTGGCTTCAATGTGGACCCTCTGTTGGCCAAAGCTGAGACCACCAGTGATGTTGGTAAGCACCTCTACGACAACGTATTTGAGAAGAGGTAAATCTGCTGCACAACAGTAAGTGGGAGGGAGGTGTGAGAAAACGTGAGAAACAGCTCTAAAGGTACCAAGTTCAGTGAAATAGGAGGGGGAGAAGGTCCTCCAGGCACCAAAGCAAAGATTTCCCTGCAGAGAGTGGTGAAAGACATTGTGACACACGTTATCCGTGCAGGCCCACAGGGGAGGAGAAATTCACCTGCAGCCTGTGAAGGCCTCCCACTGGAGCAGTTAGATAACCCTTGAAGGAAATGTGGCCTGTGAAAAGCCTGCACTGGAGCAAGCTTCTGGCAGGAAGAGCCCACACAGAAAAAGGTTTTCTGTAAGGAACTGTGGTCCTGCAGGGAAGCAAACTTGGAGCAGTCTGTTCCTGAGGGACTGCACTCCATGGAAAGGAACCACCATGGAGCAAGTTTTTGAAGAACCCACACTGGAAAAGTTTGTGAAGCGATAGTCTATAGGAGGCACACCATACTAGAGCAAGGGAAGAGTGTGAAAGGGAAGAAGTAGCAGAGACAGTGTGTGAGGAACAGACTCCAACCCCTATTCCCTGTTCCCCTGGGCTGCTTGGGGAAAGGAGGGAAAGAAGCAAGGAATGAAGTTGAGCCTAGAGAGAAGGGAGGAGTGTTTCAGGTTTGTTCCTATTTCCCATTATCCTGCTCTGTCTAATTTGCAATGAATTAAATTAATTTCCCCAAGCCAGGTCTCTTTTGCCTGTGATGGTGATTAGTAAGTGAGCTCCCCATCCTTATTACAATCCACGAGCTTTTTTGTTACGTCTTCTCCCCTTGTTCTTCTTGAGGAGGGGAGTGATACAGCTGCTTTGTGCACACCTGCAGTCCAAAAAAGGTCAACCTATCACAATATACTAAGAGTTAAAAATGCTTTATGGCTGCCGACGTTCCTGAGTGGAAAAGGTGATTTTATGTAAATTAACCTGTATCACACAATCAGAGAATCAAAGAATGGTTGAAACTGAGAGGGATCTCTGGAGATCATGTGGTCCAACCTCTCTGCTCCAGCAGGGTTACCTGCAGCCAGTTGCTCAAGACCACGTGCAGATGGCTTTCATGTATCTCTAAGGATGGAGACTCCATCCACAACTTTGCTGGGCAAATTATGCCAGTTCTCAGTCACCCTCACAGTAAAAACGTTTTTCATGATGTTCATAGGGAACATGCTGTTTTTGCACCCATCAGTTCTTGTCTGTACTGGGCATCACTGAAAAGAGCCTGGCTCCATCTCCATTACACCTTCCCTCCAGGTATTTGTACATATTTATGAGATACCCCTAAACCTTCTCTTCTCTACGTTAAACAGCTCCAGTTCTCTCAACTTTTCCTTATATATGCGATGCCCCAATCCTTTAGTCACTGTAATGGGCCTTCATTGGAGTCTCTCATGTGGTTCAATAATCTCTCTTGTACAGTTTTTTAAGTAGCCATTAACGAATCTTACAGCCGTTTTCATCTTTTGCTTACATACAGTTCCCAGGCTCTGCAAGGGGAAAAAGTCCTCTAAAGAAACCACTGCCATCATGACCTGATGGTTTGAATCAATAAAAGGCAAGAAGAAATCTTCTTTAGTTTCTTAGGGAACACTGTCCCATGCATCCACAGTACAAAGTGTGCATTACAGTTAAGTAATACGTGTCTTATAAATTCGGTTATTACTATTTTCTGTGTAGTTTATAGTCTGATTTTAAGTATGAAATGCATTTTCATCTCTCCTTTTATTTTCTTTTCTTCTCTTATTTTTAAATCCATTCCTATCAATACTAGGCTCATTCCATTACCTGACTGTTCAAAATACTCTTCCTCATTTTACACATTCCTTTCAGAATATCTCTCATCTCCAGCATCATTCTTTTGTCTTCATTTGCTGTTAGCAGCTTCCCTGAATTATATTTTTCAGATGAAAACACTTTTTCCCTCATGAAACTCAGACAATCTATATGTTTCTTTAGTATTTATTCTTTGTGACTCTTAACAGCCAGGATGCTGAATAAGGACAAATCAATAAAGGCAATCATTGTGTCATAGAATCCTCATCATGAACACTCATGTAGAGGGTAATTTTTGTCTGATCATTAACTAGCTGACCCATGATTCATCTGAATCTTCAGAAGAAAAGCTAAATAAAGAACATTTTAGATGTCTTCCATTAAATTAAGCTAAATTAAAATTCCAGGACTTGGGGTCATTATATGACTTCTTGGTACTCTTTTGAGGAGTCAGAGTTTATAAACTAATGAATGAGACCTAAATACTGTATACTAGTTTAATCTGTGGCAATTAATCTTCCTCTAGTACTTTTCATGCTCTTTAATAGGAAATTGTATCATATTAAGTCTGAATCCTTAAAGTTCAGAAGCATTTCACAGCATGATTAAACTGTGAAATGTATTTGAAACTAATTGCATCTGATAAGTGCCATTAGACACATATTTGCAAATATATTTTCTAATTCCTTAATAGCAAGAAGTTCTTGTTATCTTTTGAACTTTTGGGCTGTCTTGTGAGCAACACACTAAAAAAACACTTTTGCTTTAACTGTTTAAGCACCATCTAAGAGAATGAGTCACAATTACAAACTACTGGTGTCAAAGGAAGCAGTACAGGTCATGCCGAGTGTGCTAGTTGACACTGCATATTCATGCTGACTAGACTGCAAGATGTAGGAAGAAATGACACCTACTTTTTTAAAAAAGTTTCTTTAAAGACTGACTCAATAAACAAGTCTAGTAATACCATTGTTAATACTGAAAATGTAAGATAAACTGTTTTGCTTTTTTGCTACTATTTAGAAAACTAATAATTCAGAATACATTATATTCAGATTATTATAAACTTTTTATCACATCATGCAGCAGACTATAGAATGCTTTATGGTAAACATGCACTGCAATTAAACTACCAGATGGTATTTCTCGTATTAATCAATCATACCCTGTAATTTTTGAAATGGGATTTTTGTGTTTTCCTAATCTGCTAAATTGATACTGTAGAAAACTGGGGGTGCAGTTACTTTATGAAATTCTCATTTTTACCAGTTCATTTTTGACATATAGTATAAAGCATTGACAAGATGCCAACAGTTATCTCTCCACAAAGTTTAAAATTCTTAACTAGCAAAAAAGATGAAGCAAGAAAATCATCATTCCTATTTAACTTCTTTGAGCTAAATTTGAGGGAAAAAAAATGGCAAGATTTGATATAGAAATAATGAATCCCCTTTTCAGGTGCTTTTCTCTCTCCATTAACTCTAGACACCCTTGATTAGATGCCTTACTTTTAAATGGTAATCATTAACTGGGATGTATATCACTAAATAGTTTCCCCTAAATCACAAAGTTTCTTAGCAAGACTTGGTTCAATATCTGATGCAGTCTAATTCCTTACTCACGGGACTCTAAGTCTTACTTTCTTGCTATACAGTGATGAAGAAATGGAGTGTCCCTTATCACAATTCCTGCTAAATCTAGATTACAGAGGGAGTAAACTTTATTATATAAAGAGTGATAGTGCCAAAAGAAAGCAAAGTGAACTCCTTTGTCAATGTGCACATTTTAACCCAGTTAGAATAAAAAGAGTATCCTTGCTTCCAGATTTTCAAAGACTTTTGGTTGGGCCATGTGAAAGCTAATTTTGTTCAGAACATGCAAACATAACCCCCAATAGGAAGAAATAATTTTATCTATTTATTCAGATTTCAACAGGAAAGATTTATCTCCCCTCCTCTGCACAAGAAATTATTTTAGTAGCAAACGTAATGAACTTAATAAAGATATATTTCATACCCCCATTGTACCCTTATTTTCTATGGCTTTCCATTTTTTATATAGAGGAAAATAATGTGAACATCAGGCTAAGACTAATACCACAATCTACTTTAAACTACTTTTCAGTTTTAGACTTTCATTAAATAAATCATTAGCATTTTGGATAAAATGTTAATGTCATCACCACTAAAATGTTTTTGTCCTATATAAATCTGAATTTATTGTGTTTATGTGTGAATTTTCCAAATGGCTTATCACTGATCATTGATTCTAGAAGGTATTTTGCTGACTAGAGAGTTTTCTGTGGGTACAGGAACAAGTAAAGCCCAAATTATGTATTTAGCTTTGTCTTTTTCCATCTTATTGAATTGCAATATTCACGTACTCCTTTCCTAAGATTTTTTATAAACTTCAGATTTATTCTCACATGGTATTTCCATACTACGCTGCTTCAACCTGGACTGTATTCCTGACTACTTTAACTTATCTCACTTTCATGTCTGACAATAACCGAAAATTGCCCTTTCTCCTTTCATCACAGCCTTGCTTATGTCACATCTGCATTTATCCTAGCAATTTTTCTGTGTTATGTTGTTTGTGTGATAGACAGGCATATATCCCAGATGTCAAAGACATTCTTCTTATATTTCTTCAGAAGGTAGCAAAGGTCCTTCAAACAAATATTGCACTTGAGTTAGTCAAAACATCTCAGAAATCCCTTACCATATGTGTGTAAAGATCTGCTTATGATTCTTAAGGGGTTTACTCTCAGGTTTTCAAGATCTCTTAGAAGAAATCTTAGAAGTTGGCTTGTCTTGTTCTGTTTCTCTTTCTTATATGTGCTGCATTGGTCTCCTTCACATAGACATTTAATAGTCTTTTCTTATTACCAAAATAAAAGAATATCTACTTTCCTTCCTCAGTTACTGACTAATAAACACCTATAAACCACAATTGTCTTATAAATTAATAAATCTAAGAAAATTAGTCTATTTATATTGTTCCACACAGTATGTCTCCACATTTTTCCAGACTTGATCACTAGAAAAGAACTAATAGTAAACCAAATACAATCCAGAACAGATGATTACTACCAAACTAAATTTTTCTAGTTCAGAAGCTCCTGACCAGAAAAGCGTGATGGCACTACACACCAGTGAGGAACTCTTCAAAAGATGCTCTATTACAAGCACAGTACCTTCGAAATATATATTTGGACAGGAGGGAACGAACGATTAGAGAGCCAGACTGAAGAGGAATGATGCAGAGGGATGGAACACTGCTTCTTTTAAGAAAGGCTGAGAAAGTTGGAGCTGCTCAGCCTGGACAAGAAGGGATTCCAGGAAGATCTTATTATGGCCTTTCAGTACTTAAAGAAGGCTAATATTAAAAACATAGGAGTTTTTACCAAGGCCCATAGTGACAGGACAAGGGGAAATGGTTCTAAACTGAAAGAGAGTAGGTTTAGATTGGATATAAGGAAAACATTTTTTATGATGAGGGTGACAAGACACTGGAACAGGTTGCACAGAGAGGTGATGGATGCTCCATCATTGGAAGTGTTCAGAGTTGGGCAGGGCTTTGAGAAATCTGATCTAGAGAAGTCCCTGCCCATGGCAGAGAAACTGGCCTTTGAAGGTCCCTTTGAACCCAAACCATTCTATGATTCTGTCACAACCCTTTTTTTTTGTTTGTTTGTTTTTGTTTGGTTTTTGTTTTTGTTTTGGTGTGTGTGTTTTGGTTTTGTTATTGTTATTTTTCTTAAGTAGAGCTCATTATTAGAGCTAGTATAAGCTCAAAGCACACTTAAGGTATACAGTACCCATGTATATGTCTTCAAACCTTTGTGTGTTCTTGTGATTTCTTAAAATAGAATTTTCCTCCTAACTCTTACCTATTTTAGGTTTATCTACTTAATATTCTTGACATAGCAAGCTACCACTGGAGTTTGTTTTATGGCATCTTTAAGAGTAGAACTGAGTTGTTCTTTATTTATTAATTATAACTCATTAGAAAGTTTCACATTACATTTGAGAAATATCATTGAGATATTTTCATAATTTTTTACTGGTCAACAGAAACAATTGAGCCTCAGAATTATTTCCTACATTTAGGCAGCCAACACAACAAAAGATTCAGTTTAAACTACAAGGATCATACCTGTTATTATCAGGCAAAAGCTTTGTTAAACCTTTTGGTGTTTTGTAAAAGCAAGAGTATGTGAAGAAAGCATTTAGGTGGGGGAGTGTGTCTTTGTAAATGGTTCTTTAAATTGATCACTAATACAGTCTTACACTTGAATTACTTAATTAAATTATACTACTTGTATAGAAGATAGGAGGAACAATGGTATATTTAATAGGACTAAAGTTGAACAGCTGTGGTTTTTAATTTTAGCTCTCATTCTCTTTATTTTGGGGTCAGCATTTGTAGTAGAGTAAGCCAGGCTGCTGATGCATCACTTCCAAAGACTTCTGAAATTTCATTAAATACCCTTTTATTGTTATTCTGCACAGTAAAACTGCCATTGGAGGAATGAGGAAAAATCATAGAATTAAGAGAAAATAAAAGAGAAAGCAATGAGCATGAAAAGATTTCCAAAGTCTGTGCTGCAAATTCCATTTCAATTTCTGTTGGATTTCTTTTCTCAGCCCACCCTAAGGCAGTGGGAATCTGTACTTGTCCCGTAATCTGTAGTCTTTTTCATGTTTCTATACTTATACATTACTTATACACAGAAATGTTGAAGCAGGTAGTTGCTGTTTAGCCAAAAATAGGAATTTGAGGAATTAATGCCACATTAAAAAAACAAACCAAAAAACCAAACCAAACCAAACCAAAACAAAAAAAAAAACCCAAAAAAGCAAATAAACAAAAAAAAACCCCAGCAGAGAATAGAGGAGGAAATCAACAAAAAAACCTGCTCTAGTATCTAATGTTAATTTTTCAATGCTGTACAATAATTTTTTAGATAGCACTTTAGATATCCAAGTATCCTACAATGATTAAAAATGCAATCAATAAAACCACCCACAGAAATACAAGTTTACGAGAATTTACAGAGAAAACTTCAGACCAAATTAGCCCTAGGAGAAAGTGAGTTTGAAGATTTCTGAAGTAGATAGAAATTGAGCTTCAAGAAATGAAAGAAGACATTGCAAAGGACTTCTGAGAGGCACTAATGTCAACACATGCCTGTATGTAACATATCTAGCTGGAAATATTGGTCTAACAGGGATAATGCATAGCAAGCCAAAAAGGCACTCCAAAAAATTGTAAAATCAACCTGAAAAACAGCTTGGAGACAAAAACGCAATATGGTACCACCCTGATTAGTCAGCCATTGTTTACTGTCAGTCTCTGTTCTCCAAAATCAAAGCATTATGTCTCAGCCTGCACTGAGTGTGTTTGGTTTTTTTCTTTTATCTCAGGTCTGTCTCCTACAGATATTAACAGTTAAAATATTCCTGGGGTCTTTATCTTAGTATTGCAAAGACACAACCAGTCAATACATAACCGTTTTTTGGAGAGTACTATTATCTCAGCTAACAGCTGGATGAGTGACTTGCGTGGATAATAGCTGTATTTAAGCAGTTAAAGAAAATGATGAAATAAAAATAATAATTAAATATTGTGGTTGGATGGATGGATGGATGGATGGATGGATGGATGGATGGATTTTAAAATTTAAAAGTTAGTATTAAATAAAAAGTATGTAATTTAAAAGGATGACTATTTTTTTAATTCTGTCACCACCTACTTTGTTGTATTCCCTGTTATGATTGAATAGAAAAGTTTTCTGACTTAAAATATAAATTTTCATTGCTTGAAACAATAAGTATTAATTCTGTATAAACTGGAAACCAGTCTATGTCATCTGTTTTTGGTCATATTTTATTATTCTGAAAGTAAAAGAAATTAAAAGTTTGGAAAAATATACCCCATTGTTAACAATGTAGTTAGTTCTTTGTGACTGTATTTGAACTGTGTTATTTTATATCTGTTGTAACAGAAGGAAAATAGCATCACAGGACGACGTTATAAAAGTATTTCTCAAGTTTATAAAATTCATTAATCCACCACATTCTCTTTGAAATCACTCTGTAAAATAATTTATTAGACATTGTGAAAATAGTCACATATGCTAAACTTTGCTGTCACAGATGCTTCCATTACCTAGTCTAACAACTGGCTTTTGTCAGACCATGACCTTTCTCCAAAGCATGCTAATTAGACCTATGAAAGGGAAAGAAATCTTCCATTTAAAAGCCAGTATTTTTATCTCCACAAACTTAACACAGCCTATGTTGTCTATTCTTGTAAACTATGTTGCATACACCTCATGAATTTTATAAAAATTGTTGTTCAACCATCAGTAAAAATATGTAGGTGAGGTTTTCAGTTGTTTTGTTTAACACTGCGTTGCATGTATGTTACTTCATTAATGATTCAGTATATGACTTTTTCAAATTAATTTATTTCTCCTTTTACATTAAAATGTCTGAAACAGCTAATATTAATGAATTTGCAATAAACTAGCTTGAAATGACAACTTAATAGCTTGTAATTGGCATCTATAAATGCCTTCTGCAGGAGCAGCAATTTCTACAAGCCTGAGATATTGATCATTAGCACAATGATCCATGTCACAAGCACCTTAGTTTATCATAAACTCATTTCCTTAATGACATAAGTAAGTCTTTTAATTCAGAAAATGCTTCAATAAATCAGCACAATACTGCATCTCAATGCTATCAGAAAGAACATTACTTTGTTGGATGAAAAGGTAAAATATTTTCAGCAAACACTGTAAGAATAGGAAAAAACTGTGTCATGACCTTGATAACATGGTAACTAAGTAAGCTTCTAAGCTACTGTGGTGGTTTGATCACATCTATTTCACTCTGTGAGGTAAGGATTAGAAGAAATGCAAAGCAGGCCTAAAACTTTAAAGAATATAAAGTTTATTACTAACAGAGCTAGAAGTAACAAGAAATAATAAGTTAAAGCAAAACCCCTTCCCTCCAGCACTCCGCAAGCAAAAACCCCTTCTCCCCTCCCTTTTCTCCCTCCAGCACTCCCCCCTCCTTTTACCACCTCGCACAAAGGGTAACAATTTTGGTCAGTGTTGCAGTTCTTAAAAGTTTCTTTCTTATGCCTAGGGAAAAGAGTTCCCTTCTGCTATGCCGTGGAAATCCTTCACAACTCAGTAGTTCACCCGCAAACTATCTACTGATGTGAAACACCTCTCCCATGAAAATTCCACA
>VZTE01003864.1:1644827-1698031 GCA_013397775.1 Eulacestoma nigropectus | reverse complement strand
GCGGAACCGAAGGGGCGGAATTCTGAATTCAGTGGCTGCAGGCTGAATCCTGGGTCGACTGCCTAGCCCTGACAAAGGGGTCTGGGGGCAGCTAGCCCCTGTCACGGAACCACCGTGCCACCTCCTAACCTCAGAAGAAGACTTGCCATCACCGGAAACATTTAAAGGCCCTCAGTTCAAGGAATCACAAAATGGATAAGGTTGGAAGGGACCATAGCGGGACATCTGGTTTAACCTCTCTCCTCACGCAGGGTCGTCCTAGAGCACATGATATAAGATTGCATCCAGATGGTTCTTAAATATGTCCAGTGAGGGAGACTCCGCAATCACTCTGGCCAATCTGTTCCAGTGTGTGGCCTTCTTGTTCCAGTGTGAAGTCCTTCCTCATGTGCAGGTGGAACTTCCTGTGTGTCAGTTCCTGCCCATTGCCTCCTTTCCTGTTGCTTGGCATCACCGAGAAAAGCCCGGCTCCAACCTCCGGCACCCTCCCTTCAGATACCGATAGACATTGGTGAGGTTCTCTTTTGGTTGTCTCATCTCGAGGCTGAACAGGCCCAGCTCCCTCAGCCATTCTTTGTAAGAGGGATGCTCCCAATCATCTCTCAATCATCTTTGTTGCCCTCCACTGGACCTGCTCCAGGAGCTCCAGGTCTCTCTTCTACTGAGGAGCCCAGAACTGGACACAGCACTCCAGATGTAGCCTTACAAGGGCTGAGTAGAGGAGTAGGATCACCTCCCTCGACCTGCTGGCAATGTTCTTCCTGATTCATCCAACACTGAGAAGAAGTGGAGTAGGTGATATCATCCTATCCTTTCCAGTCCAACTTGGTGTGCTTCTGCAGTAATGATGGAAAAACGTCAGCTGACAGGAGGACAATGAGAGCAGAGACAACATGCATGTTATGTTGATCTCACATCAAACATGGAAATGTTTGGGCCCAGCTCTAGGAAAAGGTGCAAAATAGGGCTTGTCCTGGGCTCCATTGACTGGCACATTATGGACAGTGCTGGTGCAGCCAGCTGCGTTCTTCTGGGGTGTCTTTCAACAGCTCTGCTTTCTTTTAGCAATTCTGTGTTCATATAGACTGGGTCAGGAGAGAATCTAATGGTTCTAGGAGACATGCAGGCTGTCAGATATAGCCACAGTTGAATCTGTTTGTCAGCAGTGCTTATACGTACATAAATGCACAAAGACATCTTACTCTGAGATTTTTATAGCGGGATCATAAATTTATATTAGAGTACTTTTATTATAGTCTGCTTTTCTTTTCATGAAAATATCAGAGTATAATTTAATCCTCCCCTCTTTCTGCCTCTCTTTTCTTTTTCTCCCCTGAAGAGAAGAAGCTTTCAGTAAACAGTGGCCAGAGGATGCCCCGAGGAAAGCACAGGCCCCCGTAAATAGGAAATGAGACAGAAAGCTGCAATCATGAAAGGAAGGGCTAGAAAAGATTTTAATAACGTTCTTCAAAAGCTGTCTTGTGAACACTCACCACAATGTAATCCTCGCGCATTTCAGTTCTCCTGAAACATTGCATCTTCTAAAGGCTAAAAGAAATATTTTTCTGCTGTAGTGTTTCTAAACCCCTGTGATTTTTTAGCAGTATGTTTTCTTATAAAGCTAGTACATGAGCAAGGGAAAACAGGTCAAAACCCTTGCAAAAGCTTGTACCAACACCAGCTGATATGGTTCACGCCAACACCATTCCATGCAGCTGTTATTAGCATTCCCTTCCTAAAGTCAGTGAGAGCAGCCCTCAGGCACTGACTGCTCTGATCCGAGGGGCTGACTTGGACACTGGCACAAGGCAAATGTTGCAGGTTTGGCTGTTTTACAATTTGCTGGTAAAGCTGCATAGAACCGTATGATGCCTGCAGCTATGACCAGAGTTGCTGAGTAAAGGCCCTCTGTCGGAAAAATTACCTTCTGACCTTGAGCTTGCCACTCTCCCAAGGACATCACAGGCTGGATTTGAAGTGGGGGAGGCCAATAGGGCCACAGCGCCTTTCTCAGCCCTGAGGCAGCCGGGAATCTGCAGCAGGAATTGCCCTGAAGCTGGACACTGAGTTCCTCAGCACCCCTCTGGACTCTCAGCCCTGCAACGCTGGCCACTGCAGGAAAGAAAATCCCTGAACAAAAGGCACACGTTAAAGTATCCTAGTGAAGAAAGACATTCTGCAGCACAGGAAGCAAGCATGTACTGGTCAAAGAATTAGATTACTCAAGGTGGTGACTCACCCAGTAACTATTCAGTATTTGTGGTTGAAAGGGAAACCTTTGCCAGAAAATGACTAAAATCCATTGGCACGGGCTCTAAAGGAATCATGACTGGGCCTAAATGACTGTGTACGCAAGTGAGTTATAAGTGAGTTATTTTTCCACCCCTTTCCACTGAAGCAAGGCGGAGGATAAAAAAAAAAGAAAAAACACCATCCCTGTTTACGTAGGTTATTACAGTGCTGGATTTGCCTCGGGGGGCCTTTCCAGCAGCCGCTGTCGCTGGGGCCAGGTTCAGGCTTACATTTCCCTGTTCAGGCTGGGCTGTGATTTTTGTGTTCATTTTAAAGGCTTGAGTTGGCAGTGTACAGCTAGCTCCGGGGCATTAATTCTTGCTTCACTGAATGGTATATAGGAGGAGAAAGAACAAATTCCAGGATCTCGCAGTTTTGCCACAGAAATGAAAAACAGAATGACTGGCTTTTGCAGGCTGCACTGAGATAATCTGGGACTAATCTCAGCTCGATCTCTGCAAACTGATGAGTGTGGCTGTGGCTTGTTGCTCAGCATCTGGCAGGATCAAACCAAAGTCATCTCAAGTAGCTTGGAGAAAGTACTGTGAATATATGCAAAAAAGCAAGGACATGGTGTGATCAAGAGACAAATGGGATGCCTATTTTTCTTCCTACTGATCTCCAAAGTTGTTTTCATATTACCCTTTCCTTTGTTGAATTCTGAGGTCCCCAATGCCCTATTTTTTTTCCTCCCTGCAGCCTAGCAAACCTTATTTACTGTCTTTGTCAAAGGTCAGTGAAATATTTCGGTGGCAAGGGCTGTCAGCAAACATGCTTAGAAAAACTTGAGTGTATTTGGTTGCTTTTGTCAGTTTTTTGTAACTGTAAGGGAACTATGCAGTAAGGCAATAGCCTGGCATGCACAGATGTGTGTTTGCCTCCAGTAAAGGTTAAAACAGAGCCCTGGCATCATTTAGAGAAGCCTTCCCGCACCTGCTTTTCATTTCCTTTTGCTATTTCTGGTAATGAAAATTGGAAGTGTTGCCATAGATTTGGGATCTAGAAGGCCCGCTACACGTTTTCTTGTTCCTTAAAGGCAAGCCTGGAATTAAATCAATGTTAAAGACTCAAAAAGATGAAACCAGGGAATTTCTGGAAGGAGAAGAAAAGGAAAAAATCTTAGTATCCGCTATTATTTTTTACTATAGCTGGGAAACTCAAGTTGCCTTTCGTTCTTTTCAAACCTCCACTGGTTTTGCACCAGAGAATCCACTGTGTGCTGGAGCTGCCCCTTTCTAGGGTTTAACATGGAAACAACAGAACTGCAGTCTGTTTTACGACAAACCATTGAGCTTCCTGTAGCAACAAATTCCTTTCCAGCACTTTATTCCCCTGCTCGCCAGTCTGCCTTTTGTTCTCTGTCTTTCAAAGCTTGGCTGTGCTGCTTGAAGGAAAGGGGTGGCCCAGCCAGATGCACTTTTTTGCTGCTTCCACACTTCACCCACCCTGACTGCTATTGAGCCATTCCCGTAAATTCTGGCAGCAGTTTGGGTGCTCAAAATCCTCAGGGAGATCCTTGATCATGTCTTCCCCTCCACTATCATCACCTGGCTTCGGCAGGATCTTTGGGTGTGTTCTGTTTTCGTGAATGGGATTTCTCAACCCCCTGAGGGAGAACAGTACCAAATTCCCACCAGCCCTTACAAAAGAAACTGCTGCTTTAATGGCTCTGTAAACAGTGCAGACAAAACCCTCAGAGCAACACTGCATGTAAGTTCCTATCTCACCTGAGTGTTCAGTGTTTCCCCAGCACACACAAAGCCCAAGCTTAACTCTTGTGCTGCCTCATTTGGAGAAACCACTTTGAAAGCTTGCATTCTGTGGGATCCTAACTCTCCCAGCAGGCTATGGGCCCTTACAACTGGCATGTCCTCAAAAGAGGAAGTTAAGACTTGTCCAAAGTGTTCATAGCTTGGCAGCGAGGGCAGCCCATGTACATGGTGAGTGTCCTGCACTCACAACCTGCTCACATCAAATGCATGGGGCTGTCAGCACTGCTGCTTTCCCAGCCAGTATTGTGCCTGTGGACTGATGGGCAGACAAAGCTGGGATAGAGCAGGAAAGCTCTTTGCCTTCTATATGAAGTGACTCGTCAAGTTTTGGCAGCCAGCTCCAAGTGAGAATTCGAAATAGAGCAAAGAACATAGCTGTCTTTGAGGGGCTTTGCTCAGCTTGCTCTGGGAGCTAATGGCCACCTACTTTCACTCCCTTGCTCACCCTGCCAGTGTTTCAAGAGCTCACTACTTGGCTTTTCATCCTCTGCACATAGCCTGTGGGGAATGTGGGTTTCTGCCCTGTGGCTGCGATTCCTATAGATCTGAACCGCTAAATCAGGCAGCACTGAGACTGGAGCAGATTTAGCCTCGGCATGCCAGCACTCTCAGGCATGTTTGCAGATCTCATCCTATGATTCCAACCTCCTCTTTCCCTGACAATGCCTTTGGTCCTCCATGGTTTTTGGTCACATGATAGTGATGTGATGTCTCTGTCCCATTTTAAATACATGGAATGTGTAGATCAGAGTGTGTCATTCTAAGATATGGATGAGACAATCTCCAGAGGTTCCTGCCTCCTTCAGCACCTCTGTGTTATTCAGGGTGTGGGATTTTATCTACAAAGTGACATTACTGCTCTTCCCGCTCTCTCTGCTTTTAGATCCCTTTTGGTGCCTCTCTATGCTTTTGCACTCCATTAAGGTTATTAGCAGACACTTAGGAAGAGCGTAGTTTGGCTTATCCGCTCTGAGAGCATCTCATCTAAATGAGAACTTTATAGGCAGGTTTCAAACCCCGCAGGTCAGTGTAGCGTTTTCCAGACACTGCATGCTCTCTTTTAGCATTCATAAAGCAGACTCCATCACTAGCTCACAGCTCAGGAAGGGATTCTCTCTGCTAGATAATATCCTTATTTTAACATGTAAGACAGAATCCCAATTGCTGTATACAAAAAGCGAAACTGAAGATGACAGGCCTTGAAAAAATGAGCAGGATCTGGTCCCCAGTTAAGTACAGCACTGTGCTTAGCTCCAGGGAAAGCAGGAAGGATGCAGAAAAGTGATCTCCACTGAGGCATTCCATTACTATGGGTTTTGTAGCTCATCTTTATTCTCTGTCAGGGTTTCCTCTACCTTCTCCAAACCACAGTGGATTGTGAGTGCTCCTTTGAAGGAAACATGCAATTGTTAATCAGTATTTCTGATGCATAAAGGAATGTAACAGCAGAAGCTTTTGACTTTGGCAGTATCAAATTGTCCCGATTTACTCATGGTCTTTTTTTTTTTTGGTAATGTATGCTGAAAGTGCTCTAACAGCCCCCATCACCCTAAGGATTCAGACTTAAAACAACAACCCCATCCTTTCTGCCTTTGGCACTTTTTGATGCTTAACCGTCTACTATCACCAAAGTCATGGTGAGAATCATGTGCTCTGCAGTGCTGACTGAGAAGGTGACATTTGGCATTACCAAGCCACAGAAATACCCAAAGCAGCGTCCATGCAAAGCCCAGAGCCCCAGACAGCCTATCTATTGCAGGCTGGGCAGAAAGCTGAGGGAAGCACCAGGAACCCTAGGAGCTGTGAAGGGCTCTGGTGGTGGTGCCACTGTCCACCTTATCTGTGCTTCCCAGAATAAATGCTTTCCTCATGAGGTGCCCCATGTGATTAGTCTTGCTTTGGTTCAAACCTACTCAAGTATTACTGGGTTATGACATCATCTTCTGTGTTCAGCCTTTCAAACAAATGACATTCACAGGAAATAACTGCTGTGAATATAAGTGATGTGTTTTTTCTAACCTAATTTTTAGGAGGAAATATTACTAAGTAAATGGCACTTGGTCAAGAACACACATTTTTGCCGATGAAGAACCAAAAGTTTGAAAAAGTTGTGTTTGAAAGAGAGCTGACCTCCCGTAGCAGAGTGTTGCTGCTCCTTTGCTTCAGGTGCTTGTTGATTTTCATTTGCTGTGGTGCTCTTAACTCATAATTTTCTATGAGAAAATAACTGCCATTGACCTAATGATGCTAGTCTAGACAGAATAGTAATAATATCACACTCAGCACACCATAACAATAGATTACATAAAGACTTTCCATCGAAAAAGACCCTAAAAAAGAACATTTACTTGCCTTTTTTTTTTTTTTTTTTCTGATTAAATACCACACACTCAACTTTGAAGAATGCATCTGAGGAAGAGACATATGGATGTTTCACTTGGACACCTGCTTTGGCTCATAGATAAGGAGGACAGGAATCTGGTCTGTGCTGCTCTGGCAGACTGCAGAGGACACCAACACCTCCTGACTCTGGGCTGGAAAAGATTTTTTTCAATCCCAAAATCATGGCAAGAACATGGACCACACCTAGATAGGGCTCCATTTCATCAGTCCCCTCTGATGCCAGCGGTCTCTCCTGCTGCAGGAGCGCTTATTAAGACAACTTATTTAAACACTCATACTTCAAGACTGAAGGCCCTCAACCACTTTCTGTGTGAGACTGAGACAGGATGCAACTGGCTTTGGATGGAACCATGGCAGCAGTGTAATTATGTGCAGAAAAACAATATAATAAACTGGGACTAGAAGGGAACACTTGCTCCATGCTTGAAATTACCGTGAAAACTTTAGGAATAAGAGTAGCACCTTGTCCTTGGAAATCTGACTCAAGCTCAGCCTTTAACTCCCTAGTGAAAGTGTATCTGATGGCCCTTTTTCACTTTCTAGTTAGCTCTTAAGAGGCCTGTTGCACTCAGGTCTCTACCTAAGTGATTAAGACCTTATCCCAAAAGCAAGAAAACAGAAAGAAAAGAAACCAACAGTGCAATCTCAATAGGTGGAGAACATAAACAAATCTCCATGAAGATTTTAGCTGGAGACAGAGCCCCAGAACATAAGATGGGATGAGCAAATGCATGAGAAAAACTTAAGACATTCCCTGAAGCGAAAGAAAGAGGCTCCCGAATTTTAAACAGTCCTCCAGTACCCCTAGTGCTCCTATTTAGGATCAGTGCATTATTTTGCATTCTGGTTAAAAACCAGGCATGGCTGGGTAACTGTAAGGAAGCCAAGCAGCAGAGATAGCTATTACGTTGCTATACAAAGTAGTTATTGCCATTAGGGGATAAAGAGACACAGCAATTGCCCTTAATTTAGGAACACAGAGCAGAGGGATGACTAGCAGCTGAGGGAGTCCTCATGCACGTGCGCTAACACAGAATCTATGGCGTGGGGGCAAGAGGATGCATTTCCAAGATAACATGGAAAGAACTCACTTTGAAGTTCCCAGACTGAGTAAAATCAATATCTAAATGTTTCAGTGAAATGTGTTTGATGTTGTCTACATGTAGAAACCCAATAGAGGCCACTTATTATTGAATAGTACTAGACTGAGCAAAGTAGGTCATATTACAGCTTTGTTTGAGAGGCAGCATTGTACCTGCCAGAACAGCATCCTTAATGCATTGTATCTGGCACTGGAGGATAGGTAGGATACACACGCAAACCACCTGCAAGAATGAGTACAAAGACGAACAGATCTCATCTGTGATTGTTTTCTGAAATAATTATTGGTCAAATTGCCAGAGTCTGTCAAGTGGCTACTTGAACCCATCTCACATACCAAGCATTTGCAAGGTCTATTTATAGAGCTACTGTGACTGCGGTGGTGCTGAGGGTCTGTCAGCATTTTCGTTACAGGCTCTTATAACTTGGCAGTGTGATACCCACTCCAGGCTACAGCCTGATGTGAAGGATGGGCTCTTGTTTTAGAACAAACAATACTTCTCCTTACCTTTGTGTTTATTTCCCTAAATGCGTTAAAAAATTGTTGGTGTCTGTTAGACCTTTTTGTTCCTGTTTCTATTAAAAAAAAAAAATATATATATATATATAAAAAAATCTATATATAAAATTATTCCTGACTTTTTAAAAAGGATGGACAAAGATCAAACTATGTTTTCCTGTAGGGAAAATAGACGTCTAGAGAATTGGAAACGGCAAGTGGCTGCCCCTGTGCATTATTAACATGATTGCTGGCTGAAGGCTGAATGTGATGGGGGGATGTCGTGTTCCCGTAGAATGTGTGTGACACACTCCTCTAGCCATGCAGAGGACTGCCAGGTGTTCCTCACAAGCTATAGAAAGCTGCTTCACTGTTCTTCTTGACACCCTCTAACACCACCACATCTTTTGGGGCATAGTTTTTCAAGCACACGTGAGTCTGCCCACACCTGAGTCTGGGCATAGCCCCTGCCCGCATGGAGACATCTGTTTCTGAGTTCAAGGAAAAGGCTTGCCATTTCTTCTCTCATTCCTCAAGACCCCTTGGATCTCACCTCAGGGAGAGCCTGGGAAGAAGACAACCCAGCCAGTTTGCACAGGGGTAACTCCACCCATGTGTGCTGCCTGAATTGTGGATGACCCCAGCTGTGGCAAGAGTGCTGTGCTCACAGCCATGTTGCATGTGTGTCTGTACATTAAGTGTGGCTGGAGAACCCTTCTTTACAAACAGGAGGTAGAATGGTGGGGCAGAGTGTGCAGGATGCCCAGGGCACTGCTTGTTTCCACAGGAGCTGTTTTGCTGGTGTGCCTTTCCTTGCTCACTGCCTTGCTCTTGTCATCTGGCCCAAGAGGGATTGCAGTGCCTGGCAGCCCCAGCTCCTCGCCTCTCGCATGTGGAGTCTGGACGTGTATTGATTTTTCTGCTTTTCTCAGACTGCACTCATCCGTCATTTTATATTACTGGAGATACCATTAACAATAAAAAAAAGGATGAAAGGTACAGAACCCATTAGAGGGCTTACTTCATGTGTATGAGAGAGTGAGTGAAACAATTAAAAGCATATCAGCTTATAAACATGCTGATACAGTTATTAGCACAGTGAATAACACTCAGAGCCTGATACCAGGGGACTGAGATGAAATCTCCCCTTTTCTTTCTCTTTCCCTTCTTGGGAAGAAGAGAGAGTGATCTGATACTTCATAACCACGCTGAATGTATTCAGACATAGATATTGTACATGAGCAAGATGAAAAGAAGATTAAATAATAAAATAAAGGGACATTACACAACTACCAGTCTGCAGTTGGCTTCTACGTGAATGAATTTCAGACCCACAATGGTGAAACTAAAGTGACAGTAAGGTTAAATGTAAAAGGAAGACATAGCAATTCTGTCCTGGAACTAGTTTCTAGTAAGCAGGGAAAAGCTTTAGCAAAAAAATAACAAGCTTCATGATTCCCATTCATGGAATGATTTAACCAAAATCCTTCTAAGAGCTTGATACCCTGAAAGGATGATACAAGTGAAAATAAAATGTGTGAAAATATTAGATAATAAGCAGGCACTTTATTTTCCTGAACACGCCAGTGTCATTTGCAAGGAAAAACATCTGCTGGTGTGTTTTACAGCTTTTGTTTTTATTATCTGCTCTTTTCTCTCAGCAACCTCAGCTGACATGTATGGCATCTGGGGCCCCAGCTAACATCACTCCAATCACTAGGAGTGAGCATACGTTGTTGGTGGTGTCAAGTCTCACACTCTGGGGTTTAGACCCACTTACTCCAAAGGGTTGGTATATGTTTGGTGTCTCTGTGGGCCAGTGGCCCCACTGCAGATAGTCTGGCACTCCCAGATAGTGTCACAGATGGTGCCCCAGAAGGTTGGGCCAGGTTAATACCAAGCCATTTTCCAGGCTGACAATGCTTGAGAACTTGCATGGAACAGAAAGTTATCAAAGAGTTTCACTGCTATTTGGGATGGGATTTTTTCTGAATGTTTTTTTTTTTTAATGAGGTCAGTGTCGAAAAAGCATGGACTTTCTGTATTTTTATGTTTCTCTTCCTCTTCTCTTTTTAGTCTGTGACACTGTGCAGAAAAGAGCTCCTACTGTGTTAATGTCCTGGATGATAATGTATGGATGTGGGGTGGTGAGTCAGGCACGACAGGGGTGCAGAGGTGACACAGTTAGCCCAGCTGACTGCACCACGTGGTGGGTGAACCTGTCCACAGCTGCTGATGCACCCTCACCTTTACACTTTCCCTGCCCTGGGGCATGCTCTCCTTGGTCAGAGCCTGCAGCCCTTGGTCCTATTGATCTCTATGTTCTTGTGGCTCAGAGCTCTTAAGAGCTGGCAAGCCAGCTGAACTCAGTAAAACATGAGTTTACAAGTTGTGTGGGCAGACACTGGTGTCCACAAAGTGCTCTCTGGGGCAACCACCTTCAGTCTCTCTAGAAAAGGATACATATGAATATGGATCTCAACTCTGCAGATAGTTGGTTGCTAGCAATTAAGGAGTTTGTGCACACCCAAACCTCCATGAGTTCAATTGCATCAGCGCAAACCTCTCTGGACTGATTTAGGATGTGGTCATACCCACTTACCTTACTGTTTGTGTAGAAGCTTGAGTGAAGACCTGTAAGGGATATCCATGGAAAAAACTCTACCCCAGGTTCAGTGAGATGTATTCATACTGATCAAAACCTACTTAGTATCTCACCTATAAGCTGAATGGAAACAACAGTGTGTTTACATAAGGTTTAATAACTCCCTGTGGAGTAAAGCCGTGGTGACTCAATGCATGAGGTTGTGCTTGACAAGGATATGCACGGCAGAAGTTAAAGGGGAAATAAAAGAGAACAAAAATGGCCTCAAAGTTAAAGTTGTTTGGTAAAGGGGGATCTGCTGTGGAAAAAAAAAAACCCCAACAAATTCAACAACAAAACCCAATCTTGTGTAGTATTTTAATCCTGCTTTGAACAACAAGCACTGCAATCCTTTAGCCTATAATTCAACAGCATTTGGAGCAGAGTTAGGCAAGACAATATGGATCCTGCAAGCCTGAGCGTGTTTTGAGAAGACGCCCAGTGTCAGGACATTTCCATGGCCCCGGGACAGATGGCAGGGTTGCAGCACACCAGGAGTGGCAGGAAGGCTCTTGCCTTCTCTGGTGAGCAGGAGACAAGCGTCCACAGGGATGGCAAATCTCAGCCCTGGTACACGCATACCTCGGTTCCTGTTGTGGGATCAGGAAGGAAATGCTGACTAACAGAGGAGCTCTCAACTCAACGGGGTGGTTTTTGTCACTGATCCCCCAGCATTAAGCAACAGTGAGTTTTCGATGACTGACTAATTTCAGATATCCCAAGAATGGAAAAATAACTGGAAGATCCTAAATCTGTCAGGAAGCTCCTTTCGATTCAGGTATTTGCCTACCCAAATATTTATATAGATCACATCAGAACAGCTGCATGCCTTGGTTTTTGTTCTCAGGAAACTGCCAAATGCAACTACAATTTCCCTTTCTTGTGTGAAGAAAAAGCACCCAACTTTTTGGGTCATTAGGCCATGAGGTTTACCATTGTGTCAGACAAAGATGTGCTGTGCAATGCCTCCAGATGTCTATGGCTCTGACAAGGTCCTGGAGGTGCTGAGTGTGTTTCCCAGGGGAAGGGGCTTTGGGAGCCAGCAGGGCTTGCCCAGAGAACTCGTACTGCAAGATCTGAAGCAGCTACTTCACTGGGGGAGCAACTGGGTACTGGGGTGAGTCAGGTAATTTGGGATGACAAGAACATTTCGTGTCTCCTTGGGATGTTGGGATCCCCCTCTGCTCCAATGCCATGTAGTATTACCTCATGGCTGTGCAAAGGCTGTGCACTCATGGGAAAGGGGGTGGCAGCATCTGGCTGCTCTTATTTTCAGTGGATTTGGCCTGCTCCTCAGGATATCTGGGAAAGGGAGTGACTAGGCTATGGGATGCATGATGAGGCTTGTGGTCAGTCATCAGGGTGTTGCTGATGAATGGGCTGTGCAGTAAGCAACACACAGGTCCTGTTAAAATGGTCAGCACAGATTCCCAGAGGGGATTTCTGTGGTGCCTAACACCCAAGGGCTGAAAAACCTTGTTTAACTGAAAAGATCCTTTATTTACATTACTTTATTTTTCTTCAGAACAAGTAAGATTGTTGGAAATAGAAAACTGCTGAAAAGAAAACCTTGTGAGTGAGAAAATACAGAATAAGAAACAATGAGAAGTATAAGAATAAGCCAAAGCCACTCAGCTCTTTGCTTTGCCACAATTATTTCCTGACCTGTTTATTGCAGTAAGTGCCTATTAATGGGCTGACTCGAGCGCTCACATTTGTGAGCTCCTACCCCGATAGTTATGTTGAGGTAAAACCAAAGTTTGAACAACAACCCCAAACCCTCCACAGCCAGTTCTTGGCATTCAAAGAGTTAGCGAGTGCTAATGTAGTAATTAAATGTACCCAATGCTTTCTGACTTCACAGATGACATTCTGTGGTTTGCCTGCCCACCCAAAATGCGTGGGAGGGCAAACCCAAGTCTTAGAGCTCTAGCTGCACCAAGTGTCTCATCACTTTCCTTATCAAGATTTTCACAGTCACTGGGAAAGGGTTGCACCCATCAGCAGGAGACATTCCAGTGCAGGAGACAAAATTACTTTCTTACAATTCAAGTTGCACAGGATTCCTGAATAATCATACTCCCTATCTCATCTTTTTCTGCTGTGCACCTTTTCCCTCCTGTGAGGTTTTGCATCATTTCTGCATCTGAATATTAGGGAAACTCACAGGAGAAAGCAAAAGTTTAAAGCAAAAATAAAACGCTACAAAACACTGAAGCTCCATGGACTCCTTAGAGGCATGGCTGGGATTGTTCTACAGTGATCCCAAGTACCTGCACTTTCAGGAAGCCTTTGACAAAGTCCCTGACAAAAAGTTCATGGAGGAGCTAGTTACAGGACCAGAGATGTTGTATTCGATGGCTGGGAAGTGCAGGGCAGAAGTAGGCTGGCAGTTCTCAGTGTGGCTAAGTGCTAACAAGGAGAAGTGCCCAACGCCTTATCTAGAGCAAGTGTTTGAAATATGTCACTCTGGAAAGGAGGGGAAACCACTGCAGCCACAGATGTACGCAACCCACCACGGGTTCATGACTCAAGAGAGGACGGTGAAGAGCAGCAAAGAGGGCTGAGACAATAGAGCGAGATGGCTGCTGGCAACAGAGGTGTAACACTTTTGGAGGCTTGGCACTGCTGGGATGCTTGCCTGGCAGCTGTATGGAAAGGTGAACTTTTCTTCTGCATGCCCTTAGCTTTTAGCAGTTAGGCAGTTTGAACAGGATTTCTGTCTTTGGGTACATGTATTTTGAAACAGATGAGTCACAAACATCTTCCTATCTTCTCCCTGGGGGTCCTCTTGGCTTGGTGCTGCTGACAGATGCCATCTCATTCCTCTTCTCTCTCCTTCCTCCTCCTCTTGCTGCTGCTGCTAACCAGGACTCTCACCCTCTTTCTGACATTGTTTTTCAGGCTGACTGTGCAGCTGATCCAGCTATCTGATCCATCAGAATATGCCCTTTGTTTTTGATCTTCATTTCCCTGTCATTGCAGGAGTAAGTTCAGCTCAGTGAGAGTTCCAAGAAACACTGGTGCTGCAGGATGGCAGTAAGTGCAGCTGCATGATGGGAATGCAGAGGTGTTGGGAGGATGAAGTGGAGCATCACCTCCTGCCAGCAGTGATCCTGTCTGACTGCAGCTCAGTCTGGGTGCCCCACCAGAGCTCAACCTCCTCGGTGGCCCATCACCAGGGAGAGGCTGGGCTGAGGGTTCAAGTCACCGAGTGATCTAAAGCTCTAACCAAACTGGAATTTAAAAAAAAACAACAACCAAACCAGAAAGTTTTGTGAGTGTTTTTGTAAACAGGAACATCAAAACACCACATGCTGTACTGTAGCTATCAGAAAACAAGCAATGTGCTTCAGACGATTAAGAAATGAGTGAGGTGATACCATTTACATCTGCAAAATCATTGTAAATCTGTCATGTAAGGTATGCTCATTGAGAGTTGGGCCAGTCTTTCTAGAGAGGATGCAGAAACCTGGTGGAAAAAAAACCAAGAGATGGGGGACTTCTTGATGAAAAGTTGACTAAAAGGGCTTGCTCTTGTTAGACAGGAGGTGAATAGAAGAGGGCAGAGCGTCCTATGACACACAAACAGTGCGTATAACACTGCCTGAGATAAAACTAAAGTGAAACTGAAAGACAACCATTTCCAGTAAAAGGTAAATACTTTTTCAACAATCTATCATGTTCATTGCTACAAGATATGAAGAAACTAAAGGGACTGTTAGGCATTTAGACACTTACATCAATAAAACAATATGTATTGTTAGTTTATGTAAGATATCTGGAAAAATTAAGGAGATAAATACATTGCAGATGATAAACTACTTTCTCTTCCTAGTGCAGGTAAATTGGAAACTGTTTTGAATATCACACTACTCCACAACTGCTTAATAAGATTCTGGCACCTTTTTCCTAAACATCTGGAACTGGCCTGTTTCATGTAGGACAAAAAATGCTTTAACCTTCTATGGAAATCCTCCTATTCCTAGCACAATAATAAAATCCCATGTGAGCACAAGTGCGGAGGATGTTGGGAGCTCATTTTTCTGACACTAGGAACCAGGAATGTTTGAAGGAATGGGTAATGGTGTGACCCCAGATGCCCATCTCTGTCTCCAAAAACAGTGATTATGAGGTGCAGTGACAGCCTCTGAGCAGCCATATAAAGGCATTCAAGGCAGAGTGCAAGACCCATTCCCTCTTCTTCTCCGCTTTAACTCAAGAAATATTCAGCAAATTGTGTAACCCAGAATTGTAACAGATTTTCTCAACAAATGGCACTGTAGGCCTGTGTGATGTGAGGGTCTTCCTGCCACTGAGGCTAAGAGAAGAGCAGCACCCACCCATGAACAGCATGTGCCAGGAAACCCAAATTGACAAGCCTGTTCCATGTTAGATTAACAGCTCTTAATGCCTTTCTGATCTGCCAGTCCATATGAATTTATAGAAAAGAACTAACTTGGTTTGGATCCATAAATAATCATAAACAAATGTTGGACCATATAATCTTGCTCCTCCATACAGAGGAGGATTTTGCAAACCTTTCAAAAACATAATGTCTTGTTGCATTTGAGTAGAGAAGTTAAAGTTGCCTTGAGGCAGCTTTAACTTGTGTGACCGACACTTACAAAGCGAATCACAGTAGGTTTTGCTGACCTTGGCAAAATCAGAGGTCATATTTCCACAGATATGCCCTTTTAGACATATTTCCCTGACGTATTCACTGAGAAAAGGTTTCTTTTTGTACCTCTACAGAATGTAATGCATGTCCTCACTTTCATTCTTCTCTCTTCAAAGTATTAGTGAGGCTATCGAGAAGGAAATTAAGTTCCTTTTAGAATATTTCAGTACAATTATTCAGGGCAGGATTCTCTGCCACGCTCTTGAGTATTTTTATATTTATGAGTTCTCTTTAAGGCTTTAATGGGATGGCAGCCACAGTAAGATGAACCAAATAGGACTCTTAAAGAGGGACTTTGTACATTAGGGGGAGATTCTCATTCTTATTAGCCTTCTAATTTTTAATCCTCTGAGCAGTGGCAGTGATTTCGATGTGACTTGTATTTGAGTGAGGTACAACTTAGGGTGAATCCAGTCTTCAGAATCTGCCCCTTCCTGATTCCATGAGAAAAGATCAGACCAAATGACAGTAATTTCCTGCTAAAAAAGAGCTGATGGATGAGGGAGGTTATTGGACCAGCAGATCTTCATTTTCTGTATGACATTTCAGGTAAAATAAGGATGAAAACAAAGCATGGAAAGAGAATGAAGTCCATAGTGCTTGAAAAAGCCTAATACAAAATATTCTGCTTCCCTTCATACTTTTCTGTGAGTTGCCCCTTTTAGTTTGAAGTAAGAGAGCACACAATGCCAAGGCAGGATGGAATAGGACCATAACTGCGTGTGCTCTTATAAATTTATGGTAAATCTGAAGCAGCTGATTGAGATTGGCTTTCAGTCAAAAGTGCTAAGCTAGGTCACATTTAGCACAGCCTGAGATCAGTTCCTACAGCTCAGATGATGCAGTATGAGGGGACTGTGACCACCCAGACCAAAGCCCCAGCTAACTCAGTATCCTGTCTCTGACATTGACTGACAGTGTACAGGAAAATGGTTTGGGGTGCTAGTGATACAGGTATATTCCCGTTTTCTGCCAATCTCTAACCCAGAAACTTCCTGAGCTGGAGGTGGGGTCTCTATGCAGAATAGCTCAGGATGGTCTTTTTCTTTGGCTTTGTCCAATTGCTTTTTGAAACCCATGCAAACTTTTGGAAGTTACAGCATCCTGTGGAAACTATTTCTCAGTGTATCCTTAGTGCTGTGAAAAATTGCCACCTTTGTTTTCAAACTACCACCTTGTAGGTTCAATATGTGATGCTGTGTACTTCCCATTGTAAAGAAAGAGTGAATAATCATTCCCTATCCAACTAGTCCATGCCAGTCAAGGTTACCTTTCATCTCCCTACTGACCTCTCTCAGTGTAAGACTCCTAGGTTGTTTACTTGCTTCTTGAACATTTTCTTTCATACTTTTAATCACTAGTGGTGTGTGTCTATCCTTTTTGTAACTGTATCTTTTTTTTTTTTTTTACATGACTGATGAAGGACTGGAACTCCATAGATGCTTCAAAATACAGGAATAACAAGGATTTTGGGTTCTGTTCCTTTCCTAATAGTTCTGGCTATACCAGTTGCTCCTTTGGTGCTGCTAAACCTTGAGTGAACGTGTTTGTAGAAAAGGCTGTTGTAAGACCAGGATTACTTTTCTGAGGGTTAACCCATCACTTATCTTTGAATTTAGGGGTGCTTTTCCTTATATGCATAGATATTGTGTTCATGGACACCAAATTTTGTCTGACACCTTACTGCCCTGTTGCTTTGTCTCATAGCAATGCATTGTGATTCTGCACAGTCATCACTCATTTTTACAGCTTCAGTGGCTTAGTATCATCAATAAACCTCATTAGCTTACTCTCCATTGCCTTGTTTTGGTGGTTAGTGAACATGCTTAATGACACCAGCAGAACAGATCTCCACAGGACTTCCAGGTTTATTCCTCCTCTTTGTTTCTTTTAACTTTAATTCATGAGAGAACTTTCCCCCTAGTTAAGCATCTTTATGATCCCTTGGTAAGGGATATTGTGAAGCCTTGCTGTAAATCTGTTCCTGCATTTATCAACCAAATGAGCTACAACTACGTGTTTGTAAACTCCTTTAGAAAACTCTGCTGAATTTGTAAGAGCTTCCCTGCACAACAGCCTTCACGATTCTTCTCTATCACATTTTTCCATGTATCTACTTGTTTTATGCTTTTAAAAAAGTTTCTACTGATTTTTTTTCAGTACAGCTGACTTTGATACTGATAAGGCAGCTCCCAGTTTGCCGTATCTTTACTTCGTGAAGCCACATGCCAACCAGTGATGCCTGAAACATCATGAGGAGCAGTCTGGAAGACAGAGCCATTCTGAAATGTCCGAGGAATGCAATTATTGCTACAAAGACATTTTCAAGCCTCCTTTCTGGAACTGCCATCTGCTAGAAGATATGTGAGCATCAGTTGCTATGGTAGCACACAAAATACTATGTCCAAACCCTGGAAACATGGAGTATAGGTCTACAGCTGGGCTGTGGACCAAGAATCTTTGCAAGGTCTGGAGGATGAGCATTTTATCCCTTTCCTGGCCTACGCAAGGAAATGGTTTTACTGTTGTATAGTCTTACAGCTGCCATGAATTCAGTGGCAGACTTTGTCGTCCTGGTTGGGGATGACAATATGTGGAGCCTCTTGTAAAACAAGCCTTACTTTTGTTTTGCAAATCTCCCAGTGGAGAGGCCTATAAGGAGCAGCAATGTTCTGCAGTGAGACATTTTGGTGGCTGTTTCCCATTAAACTTATGCAACATCCATTGTGCTTGTGCAGCCTGTTGCAAAAAAAATGGATGCCATCCCCAGAATGTTGGCTGAATATTGATTTAGCAAATGGTGAGAAAAAAAGGAACGAAATAAAAGGCTATTGTAGCTGGTACTGAATATAAATAGCTGGGAGGTTAATTTATGTTATTTATGGAAATCTGGAATAGTGGGAATGCTCTAATGCTTATCCCAGCAAGATTATTAGTGCTGTTCTTATATGCATGCATCACCATATTATCTAAATGTCGCTAAGCCCTCTTTAAAAGCAGTCAGGCAAGGCTTTAAACAGACTAGAAAGGGGACTGTGAAAAAAGTATCATTTTCTGTAACTATTTATAAACCTAAAGGGATGCATGTAGTACAAGTGCACATAAGAAATGCTATTACTTACCAAACAGTAGATAAAAGCTGCAATAAAAGAAGAAAAAAAGCATCTCCCTCTCCCAAAAGAACAACAGTTCAGGGTGATTTTTTAAAAAACTTATATGTAGTTGACTTTTTTAAAAAAAATCTTCTGCTGAAAGGGTGCACGTATGACTAGTGGAATCTCTCTGAACAGAAGAAAACCCTTCAGACCAAACTGTGTTCAACGTGGATTTCCCTTGTACAAAACACAGACTCTTCACTCCTTTGGTTATGCAAATAACATAAATTAAGAAAAATGCAAATGGAATATGTATCTCATCTCTTACTGGAATGATAACCACAGCACTTCTATGATGGGCACTGTGTTTTGCTCTCAAGCCTTCTCTTTTAAAAGCTTGTGGAAAAGGTGTGACGAGGAGATCCAATGGTGAAATCACGGCTCTACATCAGCTAAAAATACTCCTTGGTCAGAGCAAAGAGCGGATGTGAATGTGCCAGAGGTGGGGAGGGACGCAAGCCTGCAATGTGTATAAACAAATGCCCCAGCGACAACTGGAATGTATACAAAGCCATTGTTGGAGATTTCCTACACCTTCAGGGGCTCATTCTTCTGCTGAGATGCACAAACATAGATGCTTTTCTGACAGAGAATCTCAAAGAGTGTAAAAGCAAAAGCCACTGCTAAATATAGAAGGCTGTCACATGCTGCTTTTAGTCACATTTCAATTCATTGTAAACTGCAGCATGCCTTGCACCACGGTTCTTTTAACCTTGGTGATGTGTTTGAGGCATCTTTCATTTGGGCACATCCCTTTCTCCCCTCTAATTTGGAAATGCAAATGTAGATGTGCAGTCGATAATCAGGCAATTTGGATGGTCCTGTTGAGCTTTAAAATGTACAGGCATGTTTGAAACAACATGGGAAGTGGTGGTGAAAGGGGGAGTGAGTGGATGAGTCACTTTTAAAGCAAAGCAGGCAAACTGGGGAAAAAATAAAAGAAAAGAAAAAGATCTGTGTCTTGACTCAGTGCCCAGACTCTTAAGACGATGCTTCACTGCAGACTCTGAAGTTCAGCTTATTTTTCCTCTCATTTGTTCTTTTATTTTTATGTCTTACATAATGGAGCTTTGATTCATAGAAATCTATTTATACAGTCTAGGATTTGGGCCAAACTCTGAAGTCCTAGCTCTGTCTTTCCTCAGGCAAAATGGCCATTGTGGTTAGTGATATGAATGAGGTTTGCAAGGACTATGTGTTCAGGGCTGGACTCCTGGGGCGTTATTTTTGTTCACCCTGTAATTTCTTATATCCTCACTGGAAGCATGATTTCATGTAAGGAACTCTAGGCTGTATTGCAACTGGGGGACAAATTTCCTGAAACAGACATAATATCCCAGCTCTCACTGGTAAGGCTGGTAGGAGCCTGTGCCCAAGAACTACCAATCAGCATTTTGTGTTCCAGCTTTTGCCTTCTTCCCCTCTCTCCACATTAGTCCTGCAGGAGGAGAAACGTGGAAACCACGTGCCAGCTGTTTGCTGGGAAAGCCCTGACATGAGAATGGGGGTGTTCTTCCCCTTCCTGGGGCTCCAGCTCGGCATATTTGCTGTGGAGGAGGAATGACTGGACCAGGAGGCACCGGCACGGCCCTGCTGCAGTGTGTGTTTTTGAGGACTGCACTTGGCTGGTGTAATTGAGGACAGGCAACTGAATGGGACCTTGGAAGCGGAGAGCAGGAGCTGGCTTTCTCCAGGGCTGCTTTGCTTAGGGCAGTTGGGTGTGAGCAGAGCACCCCAAAGGATGGGTCTGTCCGAGGAGCTGGCAGAGCCAGCTGACCTTTTATCTGACAAGCTGGCAGCAAGGAGACGGCTGCCAGAGAGAGAGCTTCCCGCTGACATCAGAGTTATTCTTGGGGCTAGATGGAAAACAGCGAGAGATAATGCTCTTTGCTGTAATGATGAGGCTGATTTCAAATATTTTGCATGAAAATAGCAGCCCAAGCCCAACTAAGTAGGTCAGAGGAGCAGAACTGAGGGAGATTGCTTCGATGTGGCACCATGACCACGGGCTTGAGTTTTTCTCTAATAAAGTACAAACCCTAAAAGAAGCTCCTTCAGGAGCCAGAAATGTCCAGGAATATTCTTAGCTGTCTGCTAATATCTCAGCTCATCATCCAGCATTTCTTGCAGTGTAAATGCTCTTATAATCTTGTTTGTTTGTTTGGGTTTCCGGGTTTGCTTTTTGGTTTGTTTGTTTGTTTATGGCTGCTGGTAAGAATGCAATATCTATGATAGTACTACCTCTTGGTCATATTTGATGACACAATGTTCATATTTTTAGCCAAACTAAAAGAGATCACTGCAATGATTCAGGGAGAATCAAGGAAAATGTTTTCAGTGTATGTTGGAATACATGCACACACATATTTATACATAGCTCTCTCTCTGTATATGAAAATTTTTGTCTTTTGACTGATTTGTCACAGTCCAGGGTGTAAGAGCCATAGAGACAAGTATGCCGGTTTTTGACAATACCAGAGTAATGAAATAGCCAAACAAGCACTCCTTAGCCCTTCACTTCCTCAGCTATTATTCTTTGAATGCTGGAGATAAATGTCATTTGTAAATCCCACTCCTTGCTAACATTAGTACTATGCATATGCACTTCCTTTGACAAGTAACCCTGCCAGTGAAATCTGTAAGGCAGAAAACTTTCAAGTTTTCTTTTAAGCATGGATAATTACTAATTGGGGGCATCTGTCTCTGCTGAACACCCACACTCACTGTTCTTGAAGTGTTCCAGGTTGGTGACTTACAGTCAAAGAGCCTTGAAACATTTGACATCCTTTCTCCTAATTATGAGCTTTGTTATCAACTTTCTCTGCTGGAGTGGCTTTTCCCTTCTTTCCTTTTCTCTTTCCTTTTGGAGCACTAGCTAAGCTCATGGTCCTCTGCTATGCTCCTTTTCACTTACACCCCGGCTAGCTGAGCTGGCCCACAGGGTACAGGACAACTCTAAAAGACCTGAGTCTGTTGGCTCAGCCACTGCTTGGGCTCCTGCCAGCTCTCCAGCAGCACCACGCAGCAGAGAGCAGAGCCACTCTTGTATGATGCTGTGTCATGTCAGGAAATCTGAGGACCTCACTTGTGTGTGGGAAATCATCCCTTCTTCACAAGAAAGGTGCTGTTTTTCTGAAGCCTTTTTCCTCCAGACTGAAGTTTGTGTCTGGTTACGTTGCCACAGGAGGCACCTTGAGGGGTATAGCCTGTGGAAATAGATCATCCAGTCTGGTGGGCAGACCTGCTCTGTCCCTCAGCCCAGAGAGAAGAGCTGCATTTTCTCCCTATGGTCCTCTCCCTGGCTTTACCATACCAAGAGGGGGGCTGATAAGTTACCTCAAGCCAGTGTCACTTGTCTGCTGCTGTGCTGGTGTGAAAGGGCTCCGAGGGCATTCCAGATCTGAAGTCTCTTAAGGTCCCATGAATTGTCTTCTGGAGTTGCCTGCCTTTCTCCACTGAGTCTGGACAGGTCCTTGGGAAACTGGCCTCTGAAGTCAGCCTAGAGAGGAGGCAAAACCTGGTATTTGTGAATACCTCTGTCCCTTGTCCTTCCCAGGTATCCTGAAAAGGAAGGATGGAACCGGAGATTTTTGTGAAGCTGTGAATTAAGTTTTCTTACTCTATATGCTTTCCCTTTATCTTCCACTGCTGCTGCATTTTTGTTTTACCCTGTTGCATTTGCTGCAAGCTCATCTGTGTTCCTAGTAATTTTTTCCTAGCAAGAAGTTGTTGGTACTACTAGGAGGAGGGGGGGTGCTAAGTTGCTTTTGGGGTAGATAGAGAAATCCCTGCTGGGTATTTAACCTGCATTTGTTTTCAATTTACAGAAGTGTTCAGGTTTGAGGTAGCTCAAGTAGTTCAATAGGATTTAGCTGAATTACTGAAAGGGCTATACTAACAAAATTTGTAGTGTCTTTTCACGGAGGTCACGAAGTCTTGATACAGGGAAGAGATTACTGGACAAGTTATATTTCCTTGGAGCTGACAGCCTTACCTTTCTCCAGATAGCAGCTCATTTTAATTGTAAAGGAAGATATTCTCTGTTCAAAGCTCAGCATTTGACTGACATATCCAACACCACACTGGCAACATTAGCCCCTGGCAGCCCTAGGCAGGTTGACGAGAGAAGCAAATTCTGCAAAACAGGGAAACAAAGGCAAGTAGCAAGCCACACAATGCATTTCTTGTCTGCATGCATGTGAAGTTCATTGTCAGAAGCCATCCTTTCCTCCAACAGTTGGAGAAGGCTGCAATTGTGGAAATTCCCAACAATGGTTTTGAAGTAACAGAGGCTCTAGCGCATCTAGGCAGAAGCACTGCATGTTCAAAGGGACAAAAGGGCAGGGCAATCAGAGCCCAAAAAGCTGTAGCACATAGTTTCGCTGTGTAAAGCCCTCAGCTGAACAGCTTCCCCTGTAACTCCCAGCACTGTTCTGGCAGATTTGCTGTATCTTAGATTCAGTGTTGTATCTCCTAATACGGAACTGGTTAAAGGCAGGGCAATCTTTAAAAGTTCTGCTGAAGGATTTTGCTTAGAACTTGTCTGTTTAGGAACATTTTTTCATGATACAGTGCTGTCTGTGCTTTTGATGTGAATCTGTAGTTTCACATCTGGTCTGCAAGTACAGAACATCTGTAGGGCCATGTATAAACAGTCACAAAAACAGCTGGCATTGGACAAAGGAATCATGTTGTTGAAGCAGGTAATTGATGGGCAAATTACCCAAAAGAAAAGCTGACTCTTCTTCCCTGAGAAAGCGTAACAGGCCTTCTGGTATAAGGATTTTTAAACATTAGTCGGAGCATTTTTTTCTTTCAACCTAAGTAATTAGTATTTTCTCTTAAAATAAACATGCCAAGTTTATGCCTCAAAGATTTCTTGTTCATACTCCATCTACATATAATGTTTCCTGGCTGGCTGGCTTCATAGCATCTCAGCATCCAGCATCTTAACATTTTTATTGCATCAGGAACTTTGCTGCAATGATCATTTCCTTCACCCATTGCTTAGACTACTCAATCATCACTTTTTCTTTGCTGGCTCCTTTCTCTCTGTGGTGATCACATCTCTGTGCTGGCTCTCATCCCTTTGTGATATCAGGCAGAAATAATTTCTCTTTGCTTGCAAGCTCTAATAGCACCTATCCCCACCCTGCCCATAAACCTTCATTCACTGTCAGGAGGCTGACTTCCACCTCCATCAGCCACGAGCAAGCACTTCTGCTATTTTCTCCTCGGGCTTGGGTGGAGCTCCTGATTAAAAATGTGCAATGCTCTCTGCCTTTCTTCCAGCCCCTGTTTTCAGAAAGGCTCTTGTTTGAACACTGCAGGCCAAAATCTTGTCCATAGTTTGATGGACCTGCAGGATGGCTGAAATTGTCCTACGCTTTGTTGTGTCTCTGGATCTAGTTTTTCATATTTGTGTTGTAAACAAGGACTGCGTTCTTGTGTACTGAATAGTACAGTGGGCATCCCAAGTCTGTGACAACCACCAGTGACTCATTGCATGGGAGCGTGCTCAGGCAGAAAGAGAGGAAGGGAGGGGAAGGTACACAGAGAAGCTCCTTTCTCTCCCTTTAAACACTCTCTTTGATACACCTCAGCACCATCCCTCAGGGGGAATGCTGTGTAAACCTCACAGACCTCTAATTCAGCTTCTAGCTCCAGTCTGGCTTTCTCCAGGAATGTAGAGGGCTACACAGAATGCTTTCAGATATTGCATTACAGTCTGAAACCAAGGCAGTGCTTTCGAGTGGAAAACCCAAGTCAGCCTCAAAGAATTGGGAATTTGGTTGGTAGCCAACTCCTTCTATGTAACTCTGCTTTTCACATCACCCTGCCCTCCCTTTTCCTTTAGGCTTGGTCCTGGGGAGAGTTAGGTTCTTCCTTTCTCCAGGAGTTTTGCTATTCTGAACAGCGCAGCATTTTACCGTCAGGTGCATCCTCCCTCTGCAGCTATCCCTGTGAGGAGAAGCAGCACACGCAAGAGAGAAAAGAGTGTTGTGAAGGACTGTTTATAAATTACTCCAGTGAGGCAGAGTGATGTGTCATTCTGGCAGAGAGCCCATTAAAGAGGAAGCACTACTCTTGAATGCATTCAGCTGGGGTTTCTGAGAACTCCTTTATACCCACTCATTATTCATTTCACATTCTGGAAGTGGATGGTCATGTTTGCCTATGTGACGCAGATCTTAATAGTTTTCTGCAGTACTACATCATTTAGCTCTCAGCTAATACAAACCCGAGCTAGTAATTAACATTAAATGCTGAGAAATGGATCTGATGTGATGAACACTCAGCACATAATGAGAATGCTGTGATTTCTTACTTGGAAGCCATCATGGTCTTACAACATAACCAGTTGTTACAGATGCCCAAACAGAATTGGGATTAACAATAGGATCTGGTTGCACTTGCAAACTTAATTGCTGCTAGTCTGGTAGAAGTTGCACTCTCGGGCTCCACTTTGACAGATAATAGCTCTGGCATCTGTTGTCATTTCATAATGGTGTCATGCTATTTATGCCACCGAAATCCCAGCTGAGCCATGAATTACACGTAGATCAGGCACACCACAGAAAATGCAGCTGTGCTGGGGGACAAGGCTTGCAAGCAACTGCTCTGTAAGGCCAGCGTGTACACTGTGGAATGGGACAATGTAAATCAACCATAATAATTATTAATAAAGTTATTAAAGGGCCAGCAAATCTGTAACCTGAACATGCCAGACACTGCAAAAACAGCAGCTGGTTTCTGCTGGACAGATAGACAGCCAAAAAAAAAAAAAGCCTTAACAATGGGTAGGCTGGAGACATTTTCCTTGATTACCCTTAAGAAGACAGGTGCCAGGAGGAGGTAAATATGCTGCAGCCCTTCTGTCTTTTGATGCTGTTGGGATACTGGTGGTGGTACTGACTGTGAGGGCTCCTATGGGACCATAGTCTCCTCAGGGTTAAGGATGAGCGTACCAAATGTTCTGGGATGAGCCCTGAATACAAGGGCATGTTTCCAGCATCCCCATTTTTCAGATAAAGTTGTAGAGGGGAAAGGCCCCAGTTTCTTGCCCCATGCAACACTGCTGCAGAGCTCCAACCTCTCCATGCTGAGGGGTCCAGGCCCTTAAAAGCTACCCAGGGGAAGACTTGTGATGCAGAAATGCAAAGGAAACTGTCCCTTGCTGTAGGAGGCTGAACTTACAGAGCCCCACCTTCCCTGATTTAGCTGCAGCTGCTGCCTCTGCATTCCTCTCTAAGAGGGGAGAAACTCACTGGGGGAGTGGCAATGAGAGGACCTGCCCTCCAGCCCATGGATTGTCCCATTGCCCTGTATCTCTCCAGCCTGGATGCTCAGTGCTTGTGGCAGGGGAGGAGAAGGGACACAAAGCAATGCTTTAAAAAAAAAAGAGAGTAAGGTGTCCTCAGCTGCCAAAGTGTCTTCATCTATCTCTGGATCCAGGCAGAAATAGGATGCTATGTTTAAGCACAGCAAATAATGTGATGGCAGCAAATACGAGACTACCCACATGCTTCTTGTGTGATTTGTGTCTTTGATTAGGCTTTGGGAGGTGGTTCCTCTGTAGGGCTTGTTGGAAAGCTGCAATGCAAATGGAAATAAAAGGCATGATAATAATAAGGAATGAGAATAGGAGAGAAACCAGAGAAAAGCAGAGGGTGAACCTAAGGTGAACAGATCACAAACAGTTTCCAAAGATTTGAAACAAAGATTTGATCAACCCATGCCAGAGAAAAGCCAGCCTGTAATGTGGAAAATTTTGAGTGCACTATATCAAACTTTAGCCTCACCCTGACCAAAACATTCCACATCCGTATCAGGCAGATAACAAAGAAAGTTCTCATGAAAGTTCTCACACAGCAGCAGCTTGGAAAATACAGTGATGCGAATCTTAATAGTGTAAATACAGATAGAGCACTGACGGGTATTCACCGAGTTTACCCTGGAAAATTTAAGCATTGAATGGATTCTACTAAAATTGGAACTTGTCTCAAGCCCAAAAGCTGGATCACAAAACTCGCCTTCCTGGTGAGTGCACAGCAATTCTTTGCAAATGGTCATTAACCATGTGGCTTACCATGAAATACCTTATTTTTCTTTTCCTTCCCTGTTAAAAATACATTGTTTAAACTCTTGTAAACTGAGCTGAATAGAAACTTTTGTACCAGACACAGGATGATCGAACATACTACTTCAAAGCCATCTCTCTTGGGCTTATGGCTTTGCTTTATGTATTTTTAAGATTTTGTGTATTTTTAGGATTTTGTTTGCTTAGAATAGCCTTCAGTTGAAACAGCAGGCATTACAATGTATCCACAGTCCCCTCCTGGACTAAATTAATCCCAAAAGACACAGAAACAGGTTCTCAAGGGGGAATTCTTAATGTACGCTTTCAGTCAGTCCTTCTTTTCTCTGTGCTTTTATTTTTTAGTTTTTAGTGTAGAAATGTGGCAGTCATGATCTGTCTCATTTTTAGACTGGTAATTCCATTTCTCAGCTTTGTTCAGTTTCCCTTGAGCTATCAGATCCAAAATGCACAAACGAAAAATAAAAGTTTTTGAGTCCAGTGGGGTAGCTAAGGTCAGCTTTGGGCTGACAGTGTGAATGGGGAAAGGATAATCTTTTACAATGTGCCTTCATGCACTTTCTACAATGGGATATATTAATTTTTAATCTATTAATTTTCTAAATTATTCATGCCAGAGAAATAGAATAAAAGGAGGAAAAGAAATGGCAGATAGTACCTAAAAACAGTGTTCTTGAGCAGCTAATGATATCTTTCCTCTCTTGGTATGCTCCAATTCTCCTTCTCTCCACTGTGATCCTCTTGTGGACACAGCTGTGAATGGACATATGTTACCTGGCAGCAGTGGGGGTACTCAGACGTGATGCTCCTGAGGCTGAGCTTTGCAGACACCCCAGTGCTGATGTCAATGCCAAATCAGGGACCTCCACCTCACCTTCAGCCACTCTTTTCCCCTCTCCAGGGATTCTTCCCCATACTTGTGCTGACAATGTTGCTTGTGTGTCCCCGCCATAAATTAGGTCAGGCACCTCTTCTGTGTGAAGAAAGTTGCAAATGTGTATTTTTGAGGTTACTAGGCCAAAATTAATTTAAAATCGCTCTCAGAATGGATACAGTGCATGGGCAGATCTATGATTTGATAAATCAGATAGCTTTTTTTTGACGCCACCTTGTTTAATAGTGTCAGTGCATGTGCCTGCAGATGACACTGTACAGACCTGACCTCTGGCTCCTTTAGCCTCTGCTCATCTCTCTAGTGAGAGTTGCTGTTGTCCCACGGTGCTATACAGATCAAAAACAGCTAGTTAAATATGCCTACAGACTTTCAGACCTGCATCTACATCTCTCTGTGTGTTTGGGTGACACACAGCACAACTGATGCTGATCTCGATTGCACCTTTTTTGCATTACCATCAAACAAACAATGGAAGAGCCATGAGTGGAATCCTCCAAGGTATAGCTGTCTGCATGCCATCTCCCCGCTTGAGTTCTTCAGGTCGGGAAAACTGCAAGAGCAATCCTCTGCAGGAGGTTTGATTTTAAATTAAAGATGCGACAAAATTATTATGTCATGAGGCATCATGAAAAATACCCATCCAGGAGATCAGATTGACACTTCCACCCTGCAAGTGCACAGTGCAACAGCTACACATATTGCTAATGCTTGTGTAGGCACTGTGTAAGGTCCTCGAGGGCAGGCAGGGAGGCACCGCTTTGTTCTCTCACCTGCGCTGAATAAAGAGCATTGTTGGTGCACCGATAAATCCTGCCACTGACCTTTGTTATGCTTGGAAGGGAAAACAGTGTCATGTGTTACAAAGCCCCGTAGGTGATAAGAAAAAGTTTGCTTTGTTTCATTTTGTTTTAAATAGGGGTTGCTTTGTGCACAGGCACCTGCATAAGGGGATATGGCGGTAATGAGGACACCCAGATGAGGAGATTGAGAGCTGCGTTTATAGACCTGAATTTCAGCTTCTTACTCTGTGCTTTTCTCCTGAGCCATCGTCAGCATCTATCCAACACAATCTAACGAAAGTGGCCCTGCTGGAAAATTCAAAGCCAATTTTTTTCATTGCCTAGGTGCCCAGCTGCCAAAGCAGTATGCACTTCAGCTAGCATCTCTAGGCATGAAATCTGTAAACAACTTGGCCTTATGTTTGCCCTCCATAGTATCCACTTTTGGAAAGATAGATAGTGTTCTACAATACCCTCTCTGGAGTTTGCTCTGAGTCCTGCATGGAGCCCTGAAGCTGTGAGAAAACTGACAAACTGATCATGTCCTCGTGCACCTTCTTGCAGTTGGCTGCCACAGAACCACTGGGGCATGGACACACAATGTATCCCTGTGTATGGCCTGTCTGGAGTCCTGGTCCTGCTTTTCACACTGAAAGAGTAAGTATAGGATTGCTGCTTTGGAAAAGCCACCACTGCATGGAGAAGAGGAGACCCCGAGGAGCAGAAATGCAGGCAGTCCTGAGGATGCTTGGCAGGAGTAATGTGACTGCCAGGTTGTGTGTCTGTACCACCTTGTGCAAGACCACGCATGCACAAGCCACAGTTATCCCCACACCTCCTCTGTGCAATAGAGAAGGGTGGTAGCAGCTGGTGTCACCACTGTGAGCCCAAGGGCTCCTACTAGGCAGCCCTGGCTGTGGAACTTTGGCTTCTGAACCAGGCAAGTGAGCTGGCAGTGCTTCTCCAGGTTGGTAAAGGACAGCATGAAAAATATGAACAGGATCCAGAGGAAGACCACCAGGGTATTTTGCAGATTTTTCTCCCCCATTGATTTTTTTTTTTTCCCTTTTGGTATGGTAGGGTAAACTGTCCTGTCTCTGTTTTTTATAGATGATGGAAACAGATCCACTTTACCAAGAAGATGGATGGATAGTTTATAGTGTGGATTTGACACCTAACATAGTAAGTCAGAAAGGGCTAGTGGCTCTCATTCTTTATTTATTGAACTTCTTCAGACCCCAAGAAAGTGCTAAAAGGGCAGACTATATTTCTTACTTATTTTTGAGCTTTAGGTCACATTATAATTTTATGCTTTCTGTTCTTCTACAGTGGCCTATTCCAGTCATAAACCAGTGATGGCCTGGGCACATGTAGTCTGAGAGGATTCCAGATGGCTGTCGTAACAGAAAGTACCCAGTCTTTCAGTGTGTGGTCTGTGCTTTATCTAAGCTGGCCCAAATTTTAAAAAAGTGATATGAAAATACCTCTATTATCTGTGCATTCCCCACTGAGGAAGTCTGGAACTTTTGTAAAAGTTTAGCATTATTTTTAGTCGTTAATGGTGCAAAGCTATTAAATGTGGACAGTTTTCGGGTTTACCCCTTGACAGTAACCTCTCTGCAGGGGATCATTTTAATTTTCTTGCATTAGAGAACAGAAGCTTTTGCTTTTGACAATTGCAGAATAGTTTTGCAGTCTACATCTGCTTATTATTTTGATTTAGGGCCTTGGGCAAATACTTAATTCAGGCACTGTCTTCCATCTCCTGTGTGCAAAAAGAAGTGAGGGTCATGGTAGGTGCCCTGAGCTTGACAAATCTGAGCTTGGTGGAAAGAGCCTCTAGAAATTTTCAGAGCTCCTGGTGTAGGGGAGAGCAGTCTGCCTGAGGCTCTCTGTGTTTTATCCCAACACGGGTGATGATATCACGCCCTTTTCCCACAGGTCCCTTTCTGCTCACACATATCAGTCTATCATAGCACCACGGTCAGTGGGAAGCTGAAGGCCTGCAGGGATTTGGATACCTAATGTGTCTATGCTTCCAGGAGTTGGGATCAGAGGATGTAAACATGTCAGCTATGGGGGTAGTGTGAGAATGACCCTTGAAGGTGGGTTGTATGGTCAACCATATCCCTGATCTGATGGCAGCTGGAGTGCCCTAAGGGCTTGGACCATGGTGGTGGCCTTCAAGAGGAACCTCAACAAACCCTGTGGGTATTGCCTGAACATTCTGGGCCTCTGTTGTGAGCATAATGGAAGATAACAACCCTTCCCTATCTCACAGAGGTATTGCATTTGCATTTGTAAAGTTTTCTGCAATGACAGATAAATAATTATCTAAGTAAGGGAAACTAAGTTCCTAACATAAGTGCATGAATCTTCTCATTTGCTTTGACTCATCTCTAGCTGGACTAACTCCAATAACCAATTGTAATTCCCCCTCTCCTTATTAAATCAATATTCCACTAAATCATTTTCTTTTTCAACTCCAAACACAAACATTTTATTGCACAATGACATCTATCTCAAATCCAGGCAATCTTTCACCCTGAATGCCCATAAAGTTTAGGGATCAATATTCAATGATGTTGAGAATAAGGTAAATGAGCTACATTAGATATTTTGGGCTACGATTTCTGAAAAACACTGATAAACCTGAAAGAAATGCTCTGTTAAATGTAGCACATAATGTGCTCTAATATGGAATGAGCACACCATTTACTCTCTGGAAATATGACGTGATATTTTACTAGCCTAGCATGAGCTCCCTGCACAAAACCAGTCAGCCCACACCATAGGGGAGTCATCTGCCCATGTCTTAATTACACCTCATGGTCTGGCACCAGAGCCGCCCTCACCAGGTACCAGCAAGCAGCCCATATTCTGGTGCTGTCACACCTTATCTGCAGAAAGGAGAGAAAGCCTTGGGAAGCAATTGTTATATTCTGGCAGAAAGGCTACAAAACAGTGATGGGCACTTGTAGGTTTATCACTGGCAGGTTTCCAGTGCTCAGGGTGGATGTACCTAAGCGTGCTCCCACCGCGCCATGAGATGGGGCAGGGCAGGAGACCGCAGTGCTGCTGTGAGCACCAGAAATGCATCAGAGCTTGCAAGCTTGACCTGGGTTGTCATTTGCTCCTGTGTGGCCACCACAGCTGCTTATGGCAGAGTGATCTGAGAATCACTTCAGGGCTGCCGTGACTAAAGGTTTAAGCTCAGCAGCACCGACCACTGCCAGCGCTGGTCTGGTGGCCTGCTTAGAGGCTGAACAAAGTGTCCTGCCTAAAAGCTACGTGACATGTCAGGACAATGGCTTGTTTGCATCTTTATCCATTTCTTTATGTGAAGATGACAAGTTTATTGAGTCAAAACTGTGAAGCTTTTGTTCGGAGTGGTGGTGTCTCTGCTTGACTCGAGGGGAGCTTTGCCAGAACAAATTCGAATGAAAAAAAGGAGGCAGGGCTTCAGGTTTTGGTGCTTTAACTGACATTTTAAGTTGAAACACATTTGCAAGGGGACTGTGACTGAAACAAAGTTTTTGTGGTAAATCTAGCAAACTGGGAATCAAAAGAAGTTGCACAATTGTTGCCATGTGTGCTGGATCTTACTCCATGCAGGAATCTTTGAGATAGGCTTTGACTAGTAGAATGGATGAGATTAATAAGGATTTGAATAATTTGTATCACAGAAATATTTTTGTGGGGGGTTTGCTCTTCCTAAAGATGTCTCAGTTGGACTTTTAGCCACAATGTCTAACAATCTTGAATACATGATTACAAATGCTTAAACTTATAATAAGTATGTAAGGCTTTTGCATGCTATTCACCCATTACTAGACATCCAGAATAATAAAACCTGACCAGGGTGCAAGGCCTCCTTTCATGAAATTTCCTGTGCCAGTATCTCCTGAAAACAAAGGCATAATGAAGGTATAATTGTTTTCTCTTCACATGACTTGCACATGCCACAGAAATGGAAAGCAGGAAAATTTTACCAAGTGAGGAGATAAGAAAAGATTTTAAGTGGGTCCTGAGTGGGATTCCTTTCCAAATGGAGCTTATTTGTCACAGCCTTAACACAGCAAGAGAGCAAAGACAGGATCTTGGGGCCCTGCCTCTAGGCATGTCTCAAATTAGAACTTCCACATTACAGCTCTGTGACTATGTGTACAGTGACAGGGGTGAAAGATGTGGCACCTGCAAGACATGGCCTGGAAAGGTGAGGAGAAAGCCTGACTCAACTGCTGACACTGTGCAATGTGCACTGGTAACCCACTTGGTAGCATCACATTGGTGCTGTGGGTCACACACCCTTTTCTCTGGCCTCTTGCTCACAGAAAACTGCCACTGTCTGCATTCTCACATGCCTGCCGTGTTCGTGTTACTGCCCATCAGATCTTTGAAAGACAGATATTCTGTTTGCTGCTACAGGGGTGTAGTGTCTCATCATGTTATGCCGTGGTTCTCATTGACACTTATAAATTTAGCTGTAATATGAGTAAATCTTCCTGCCACTGCCGATAAGAATACTAGCACTGAATCTGGAGCTGAAAATTCAAAGGTGCGTAAATGATGTTTCAGACACCAGAGAAGACCAAGGAGTGTGAAGCCTCCTGGATCCTTGTGAGAGAGCCTTTGTTCCTTGCTGTCATCGCTATGTCTTGGCAAGATCACAAGAAAGAGCAGAGTGAAAATGAGCAGACGTCATTAAAATTATCTGGTGGACCTCAGTAAAAATGCACTGAGTGGTCCTGCCTGAGAGAAACATTTTTCACACTGTAATGGCCACACAGCTCCCTAAGTGGGAGAAGGAAGGTCATTTACTTCACAGAAGAAAAAAATAAAAAGTCTATGAGATCATTTATAACATTACTCACAACCATTATCTATCCCAAATCATTCTTATGCCTTGTCTGTGATATTGGCTGCCTTGCAGTGCTCTGAGTTGCTCTTCACATAAAACCCTTTCTTATTCCTTAATGGCATACCAGCTGAAATATTTAAAGCGTTTGCAGACAAATGTATCTAATTGAATCCTAGATGCAGGAAGGCCCCGGGGAACGCTAACTGCTGCCACCGCCACATTTACCTGCCCTGGGGGAGGCTGTCGTTTCACTAAAAACCCTGTCAAATACAGGTTGGTTAATAAGAAAACGCTTTTCCACAAATAGAGCATCTTTAGGCTCATATCCTGCACTGACACACTCCTCTGAGGGATAAAATCTTCCTGACTCGTCCCACAGCCCGCTGGTCCATGGCAGCCTGCTGAAAGGGCTTCGCTGGCTGGCGGGCTGACAGCACCCACCTCACCTCCTACCCACACCAAGGTTCCCCTTCACCTGAAGGAAAGGGAGGTTGTGCACTGGGTTGTCCTCCCAGAGGCTTCTGCATCCAAAACTGGCCATGAGTGTGGGATTAAATACAGGTATAGAAAGAAAGAGCAAGAAACTCATTCAGGGCAATGAAAGTTTCTTGATTTGTGTTCTAGTCCTGTTTCCCATCCCCATGTGGGACCCTGGTGTGTGTGGCAATGGTTTTTCTGCATGACCCTAGCAGATACCTCCAAGATGCAAGCCATTGTGATGGCTGATCTAGTGAGTATCTTGAATAGTTTCTTGTATGGCTTTTAGTGGCTTCTTTGCTTAGTAGCAATTACAGGATGATGTCCTGTCAATTACATGAAGGGCTGGTAAGGATCATTCACTATCTCCTGAATACTTTTTTTCTCACTCACTGTCTTTATTTGTCTGTGAGTCCCACCCTGCACTTTCCAAAAACATAGTTTTTGACTCTCCATGCTGCAGAGCTGCATTGATGCATTGCAGGACTCTGGGGGAGCATTTGGGGCCTCCCTCCAAATCATCATCATGTTTTCTTCAAGGATGTGGTGCACTTTTTTCCTCTGCCTGGGGCTAGTGAATGGGTCCCATTTACTGTTGCCAGAAAAGTTAGAAATGGTGATGGTGCCTTTGTGAGGCAGGCAGGTGGGTCATCCAAAAAGAAAAACACTCTTTGTTTACCCCAGTGCTGAAAAAATAATAGCTATTGCTAAAGATATCTGCAGACAACCTGTGAACCCTGCTTATTCCCTAACACAATGAAAGTTACAATCCCTCTAGTAAGACATTATTTGAATAGCAGACAACTGTGGAGACATTTGGCAAGAAAATGTGTGGGAAATAACAAAGCAATTGTAAACTTGGACTGTCGTGGAGTGTTTGAAAATCCTGCCCAGAAAGTCCAGAAGAGAAAATGTTACATGTGGTGCCCCAGATTATTTCGTATGAGACATTAATATTTGTGGTGGTAATGACTATCACTTTTCCCATGCTACTGGCGGTGCCCTAAATCAAATCAAGGGCAAAAATAAATTGTCTTGCCTAGATCTTATAACTGCAAAAAGCATGCCCTGTTTCCCAGAGCAAAAGTGGTTGAATGATCTACTCTGAGAAACATGACTCCAGCTATTTAGTGGCTTCTATCTCAGGTCACCATGGTGCAGTTCCAATGAAAAAAAGAAAAGTTGAGAGGTGGGTGGAGAGCAGCTAAGAACACCATGAACGAGCTTAGATTAGTCCTAAACCTGGGTTAAGACTTTCAGCCAAAGAATAAAAGAGCTGGTGAGACAGGGAACATGTTGTTCTCATTATCTGCCAGTGGTTGCACATCTGCACTAAAAGTCAACAAAAGGGCATTTTTTTGTACAATTGTACATTGTGTAATAAGATAAGAATAAAGCTAATTCACATTTATCTAGAATTTCTCAGAATGGTTGCAGTCCCGGTAGACATAACTGACTTTATAAAATGTGAGTCTGAGTCACACCAGCAGATTGTACATGGCAGGGAAACTAATCTGATGTAATAGAAATGTTTACAAGCCCAGTAACCCTTGTCCCTCCACCCTCCTCTGCTTTAAAAAGCCACGTAAGGCCACGGATCAAAGCGGTGCAGCAGCAGCAGCATGCTGAACACTGAAACAATAACAGCCCTGACTTCCTCAGACGTCAGTAGTACCAGTTACCAGTGGATTTTTGCATTCACTGAAGAAGGAGGTAATATAATCATATGCATCAAAGGCTGGAAGTGGAGCTATCACTTATCACTAAAATATTGCTAAACGTGATTAAACACGGTTCAGTGGAAATATCAGAAGCCGACTACCCAGTGGGATCAAAAAAGCAGCAAACAGTTCAGAAATGTGTGCTCAGTTAATGCTTACCAGATGTAATCAATTTAGTCAGTTCCAGTACTTAATTCGTATCTTTATGAAATGAGTACAGACACACTCCTCCTATGTCTAGTAGTTTTCCTGCCTTTACATTTCTCTTTCTTTTCTAAGCAACACACCAGCTTTTGTTTCTCAAACTCTTTGTCACTCCCTAAGAAAGCTGTAGGTTCCTTCCACATAGCAGGTTTGCTGTGGCTTCCTGAGCAGGTCTCAGGTTTGGTAAGGGTAAATGCGATGACACAACACATTTAGGGTTTTGTAAGATGTGATTTCACTGTGCATGGTGCTGTGAAAATAAATGAGATCTGCAAAGTCAAAAGGACCCATCCTGAACAGGTTAAATATTGCTTGTAAATGAGAATTTGTTGCCCTGGGTTCCTTGCAGGGTCCCACAGGTTTTCTTTCTGGTCCTCGGGGAAGATCTGGAGATAACAAAAAAGTGGTGAAGAAGCATTAGGGAAAGATCAGCTAGAAAAATTGATCTGGATTACTTGTTAAAGGAAGGTCAGTTAAACAGTACACGTTTTGACAGCCAAATGAAAGACAATGAAGCTAGGGATAAATAAAGGCAGCTTACCTTTAGGAATAGGGGCTTTATCCTAGAAAGTGGTGGTTTAGCAAAGGATTTAGGTGAATAGGCTGGTAACCAAGCTTATGGGAGCTCTGGGGATAATTCATAGCATAAAGACCGATTTGAATCTCAAAGAAGAGCAGTGATATATTTAGCTGCCCTACTAACATGCTGGAGAAAGCTCAGACAAAAGCAACAAGAGTGATTAGAGGTCTAGTAAATGTGAACTCGGGGGGAAAAATTGAAAAATGAGACTGTATCTACTCTGGAAAAAAGAAGGAAACAGTCTTTAAATATGTAAAACGTAGCTGTGATGAGGACTGTGATAAAATGTTGTCCATATCTAGTGGCAATAGCACAACAAGCTTAATGTGCAGCAAGGAAGATTTATTTTAGCCATCGGAAACATTTTCTAATGGTAAGGACCATGGAGCACTGGAACATATTGCAGACTACCACAGGATTAAGAACTGGTTATGCTGGTGGTTTCCAACATCTATTTTGCACTGAACTTCAACTGAGAAAACTGACAGGGTTCTGCCTCTCTTTCTTAAATGGCAGAATTGTTTTGGCATAAAGCAAAGAACCATAAAGGCTTTTGAATACTGGAAAAAATGATGGAGATGATGATGACATGCAAAAGTTATCACACGGGGAACTCACCATCTCTGTTAAAAACAAATGAAAAGTCAGTTTGGGAGTTGCTCCTCTGTTTTTAGTGGTCTTCAGGAGTGGGAGAGTGCTGGAAAATGACTGGGATGTGACTGGGGTGTGAAGAAGATGACACGGCAGTAGAAGTTGGGGTGCTGTGCAAGGAGAGTCATTACAGACAACTGCAATGAGTCCATCTTCAAACAAGCAAGAAATAAATGGGTTTGGGCTGAGCAGTGATGAAGGGAAACTGAGGACTCTTGTGGGTGTCCATGGGATTACTGGCATGATGCTGTAGGTCTGGGAGCAGAGAGGGCCGATGCGAGAGACATGACATGATAGTAAGGCGAAGGGCACAGCTGGGGGCATTTGTGGCTGGGTTGCAGCAGCTTTTCCACAGCTGTTGTGACCCCATGGTGCACACCTCACTAGAGAAACTCCCAGCAGAAGCAGGTGTGCATCTCTGAAGGGGGCTCAGACCTTGTCTGGAGGTGACGTTTTTCAAGCAGACCTTTTTATGATTGCAAATACCGTCTGAGCAGACTTTGTCAGATATATTGCCCTTGCCAAGCACACAGCTTTGACAGCAGGGCTGCTGTCAAAGGAAACGGGGACATCTTTCTGTTCTTCTGTGCTTCTTGTGCTGTTTAAACTGTACCTTTCTGAAGCCTAAGGAAATGCATACTGATGTAAACATGCATTGGAAAATGCAGAGGTCCTGCTCTGCTGACCCTTGAGGATCTGAGCAGATGGCGCCCTCAGTTATCCCTTTCCTGATGTGTTCTTGCACTGTTTCACTCCTACCTCCCCAGCTGAAATCCCGTATTGCTCATATTTGGGAACGGGAGTCACGATCTCAAATGTCGTCACTATAGCTGAGTAGAGAAATGCCAAGCCTCCCACTATGTTCGTGTGGGTAGAACCTTTTCTTTGATTAGCTCAGAATACTTTCTAATAGGTGTTAACCTTCATGACATCCTTGAGGGACTGGCCCACTGTGATTAATCTTAAGATCTCTATCTTACAAATAGGAAAATTAGTACCAAAACTTGCCTAACATCATCCTCTAAACCATTACTTAAGCCTGGGAAAGACTCTGCTATCTCTCCTTTATTTATTTACTCATTTATTTGTTTTTCTTCTCCATGAGTTGCTTTAGCAATTAAAATGCACTACTGGATATAGGGAAGAAGCCAATCTGGAAATGCAACTCCTTAGCAACATCTGTACGTTAAAGAAGGCCTTACTGCTACTGTGAGTCCTGTGTGGATGGATCTCTACATCCTCTCAGTTCCTGGACAACAGGGACTTGAAAGGAGTCTGGCTGAAGCCACAAGCCCCCACTGATGTCCCAGCACTGTATATCCTGTGATTCCTCTTGCAGGGAGTACCAGCCCATGCTCAGCATCCTGAGAATAAGAAATGCTCAGAACTGCAAAAACGCAAATCACAAAACAAGTTTGGTGAAGTTTGAAGAGCAGTTTTTGAATACCCCAGTGTGGACGGTAAACCACAACAACAGTAACAGGAAAAGCAGCACCACAAACGAAAACCCAGTACTCCATTCGAAACTAAATTAATTTAATAAACTAAAAGAAATTGCTCAGAAATGAAAATCTCCAGCACCACCACCCTGACCACATAAGATACACGAGAATAAACAGACTTGTGGGCACACCTCAAGCAAGCTTAAAACAGCAACCTCCTCCAAAACAGTCTCCACACTCACAAGGTGATCTCACTGTCTAGTAGAAATAATTCTCGTCAGCTAACTGTAATCAATCTATTTCACAGGAGTGCTTGCTATATATAAAAATTGTGGTTGCTAACATGGGCAGGACGTTTGTGCCAGACCTATTTTCAGACCTCAATGAAAAACCAAACTGAAAGTATTTCTCACGGAAACCAGTTTTAGGTTACAGATCAGGTAATAATTTGGGAACTTCAGCAAAGGACAAGTCACAGCTCAGCAAAGTCTCCAGAAGACATCTGCAGTTATTTTAGATTTGGTACCAGAACACCACTTGAGGTCTGCTTTTGCAGAGGTTTCCAGGAAATTAATTTTATTCTTGCACAGGAAAAAAACCCCTAAACCTTTGGAGTGTGGGTGATCCATGCTGGAGAGACAGGTTGTAAAGGGCATGAATGTTTACTTGCTGTAGTGGGTGGCAAGTAACCAGGAGACCCTTTCTGATGCTCAGACACAGGACCAGATGATTGAGCAGGGGGAACATCAAACTTCTCTGATCGTGAGCAAGACTGTACGTGTGGACACATGAGTGTTGTGTCAGATAAAGTTAAAAGACAACATTTCTTAGAACTAATAGTTCCACTATTAGTGTCAAGGAGTTGATGGGTGGAAGTGGAAGATCAATAAAAAGTAAACAAAGCAGACATTCAACCAACATTTTCTATTAAAAAACAAAACCCCAACTGCTTCAAATGTGCCTGGTGTTTTGTGGGGAAGGTTGAATAGACAAGATATCAAAACAAGGTTTGTGCCTACATCTAAGGGACGTGTTAAATAAGAGAAGTAGTAACTGTGCTTTAATGAATGGACAGGCTGCTACTGGTGACTGTGAACTAGATATTTAAAGACATATAAGTCCTTAAAGATAGAGATGAGCTCTCTGGCATTTTCCAAAGTATCTCACTGGAAATTAGTGACAGTTGTGTGAAGTGGGGATGGTACCTCCTTGAGCTGCAGTTTGGAGTGTCTCACCCATATCCTTTATGTTTCTAAAATGAGCATGTCTTGACCTTGCCCACCTGCTTCTAGTCACAGGCTGGAAGAGGAAATAAGCTTTACTGCTTCTTCCACTCCCAACTGATTTCTTAACTGTGAATGAATGAGTCCAAAAGAAGAAAGTGCTCTTTTTCACACCCGTTAGCTAAATTGAAACCAAAAGTCACTCCACTAAACATGTTTCTGCATAACAGAAAACTAAAGTCTTTGCATTTAAAAAGGGCAAATACCAAAAGAAAAAAAATATCAATGATACATGATGGTTCAAAACAATCTTAAGAATTAAAATTAGGTTCTTTTTTTCCTGTGACTTTGCATCTTGACTTGAAACTGGCAAATCATGGGCAACAACTGGCAGAGCTGAAAAGAATGGTTTGTCTGAAACCTCTTACATCTCTGCATGACCTCTTCCACTAGGCAGCCTGGACCATCTCGACAAAAGAACAGGGCCTGATGGCACTCGGCCTCCTATCGCACAAGATGTAGTGGAGGAGGTTGCAGATGGAAAGGACAAAAAGGAATGGAGAAAATGAATGAGGTGGGAGCCTGGGGGCATTGTCTGAGGCCACACAAGAAATCTGTGGCATTCAGGTGAGCCAGCCATTGGCACCTGTGGAGGGGGTGTGCTGATTTCAGTGACTCTTCCCCGAGAAGCTGCCAACTCAATGATATGTGAATTATCAGCTGTCACCCAAGTGTCCCTTCATTGTGACGTTATCATTCATCAGCTCCTGGTAGAGTGTGTCCACAGCGACTTTGCAGGGGAAAAAACCGATCTTTTCTGCTAAACGACATTCTGCTGTATTTTGCCCAAAGCAGGAGGTATCAGACTGTCTAGCAAAAAGGGAAGTGACTGAAAACCACTTAGTAATAGTGTCAGGATACATTTGATACCTAGCAAACCCCATTTCTCTCAGGTTATTGACTAATTCAGGCCAGCCCAAGCACACAGGGCCTGCTGGGCTGCATCAGCATGTTTGGGGTTGGCACTCACCATGGTAGGATGCTTAGCCTTCATGGCAGAGGTCATTTGGCAGAAGAGACTGTAAACCACTGTATCTCATGGCAGCCAGGGAGGAAGGAATCTCTATTTTGACAGCAGCTCTGCTACCAAGAGACGACGTAATGAATACCAATGTGGCACGGATTACAACAAATAAATTGTCCTGAAGGAGTTCCACTTCATATTCCTGGGAAATTATTATCGTTACCTGGGGAAAATGAGAAAGAGTGTTTCCTGCCTTTGCTAAGGCCACAGAGGTAGGTAACAGTCTAACCAAATTCCTATGCCTTGTTTGTAGAGATTCCCCTGGGTCTCTTTGTATCCTCTTCACATGCACTCCACACCATCAAGGCTGGGGACTAGATGGGTCCTATAGGTGAACTTTGCAAAATAGTGGCCATCAGGTATTACTTACTTAAACTCTATCAGGTTGGGGAAGGAGAAACAGGGAATGGAAGAAAAACACTATATACTATCCTCAAGAGTGGTAGGGCAGTGACTACAAATGGAAAATGGTGAATTTTCTTTTGCAACATCCATAAATCTGGACTCCCTTCCTTTACTCCCCGCACCCTCCTGAGAGCATCTGCTGAATTGTAGCTCCCTTGACATGGCCTTCAGAGCAGTGTGTGGCTTTCAGCCACAGTGTTTCTAGCTCTCTTCGGGATACAAACTTTGGGCTTCATTCAAGAAAGCACTTAGGCATGTGTAATTCTTTAAATTTCAATGTGACTATTCATGAGCATAGAGTTAGCACATATTTAATTGCCTTCCTGAATATGAGCCAAAATAGAGAGTATCCCAGGAGTGCTTGGGAAAAAAAACTGAGTTTTCATTGCTTTGATAGAGGTAGTTGCTCCACTTAGAAGCATTTGCAAATGGTTTGGGAAGGTTTGGGACTTCTAGCAGACACATCTCTGGAGGGTAAAGCAGGCAACCAACCCTACTGCAAATGCAATGAGGATCGCTGGTGTCTGCAACCGCCCCAAAGGGGAGGACTCACTTGAGAATTGATACTTTTCCTCATTTTTTGTATGTCTGCCCAACAAGTGCTCCTCTCCGATGCTCTCCCTATCTATTTTTGAATTTGTCAGTTTTTATTACTGTCCTTCGGGAGAAGCTCTGGATTTAAAGTACTCAATTGTGTGGGTAAAAATAGAAGAGAAAACTTTTTAAGCGTCTCATTTTTAAGACTCTGCTTTCCTTTTTAAAAATAACTAGAAAATGATCAGAAGAAAGCCATTCTTTTTATGTTAACTCAAACATGTAACAAAACAGAGATACAACACCAGTAAGGATGGTACATTTCCTGCTAAATCCCACATACCTCCTCTGCATTCAAATGAAATAGTTGTTGAGTGGGAAAACCCACCAAAGTCTTCAATATTTACCACCAGTTCTTGGCCAAATACCCTTTCTACTTTTCAAAAACAGCTCTAAAACCCTGATATGGGTTGTCAGTGAGTAGCAGGAGTTTCCATTTGGCTTTTCAACTGTAAATAGTGAACGTCTGAAACTGTGCTGAAATTTTAAAAATGAAGCATTTTTCCCAACATCTACATTAATTTATCCACCTATTATGGTGGATACCTCCACATCTACGATGGGGTTCATCTAGTCTTAAAATAGATGTCTCTTAGATGACTAATTTGAGGCTGAGAAATCATTGCTTAATTTCTGGACTCCAGCTCGCAACACTGGCAGCTAGCAAGAAAAACCTCCTTTCCTCAGGACCGCTCTGAGTGGCAGCTTGGCCTAGGACAGCCATGACCCACATACGCCCGCGCCAGGCCGCTGAGCCACGCCGGAGATTAGCACAGTGACGGCTGCTGTGGGCTCACAGGGTTTGGGGTGGAGTCACGCGTGGTGCGTGGGGGCAAGGCTTTCCCCTTCACGTTGTTTTCACTGTCTCCCTGGGCGAGGTGGCGGAGGAAGGAGGTTAATCAGGACACAGAGCGCGCGTGTCCTGCTTGTGGCAGCATCAGATGTGACTGCTCAGCACTCTGGGGCGGAGGGCAGGTGTTTGGCCTCTGCAGTGGGCTGGAGAGGGCACGTGGTTGATGCCTTGAGAGTATGAGACTCCTGGGGAGCAGAAAAATCCTCTTTCTGTGGAGAGAGCCACAGCCTGCGAGGGGGCTGCCTCTCTTATGGCACTGCGGAGTGCTGGGGGGGACAACAATGTGGATTGGCTGGGGAGTGGCAAGGTCTTGGCACGGTGCCTGCGTATCCCACCTCTCCTGTCCTCTCTGCAGATGTGCTGCTCTTTATAGTGTAAAAGTGTAAATCCTTCACATAGAGGATCCTGGGCCATTCCCAATTCTGCAATGGGTAGAGCTCTTTGGGCCATAAGGGTGAAAGCCGATTAAGCTATGGTCCTTCCCTGTCCTGTAGGAAATGGGGTCAGTGTGCACAGGAGTGTGGGGCTGATGATGCTGTGCAGCAAAGCACATTGCTGATACTGCAATGCACTTCTCTGTCCGAGGTGACATGGGAATGTCTCCCTGATGGAAGCCAGAGGAGTGCTTTTGAAAGACGCATGAGAGAATGCCGAAGGTAATTTCTACTTTAGCTGTTCCTGAGGAGGATGGCCCAGGAAGGGTAAAGCACAAAGGTGTACTCACATTAACACACAAGTACATTTCGATATGTTGTATGTGAGGATGGTGATTATGATAGAGAGAGGTAACAGAAAGTATGCCCAGGAAAATGGCAATTCTATAGCAAAGCTGTCCTGCACAAAGGAAATGCACTACAACTGAAAGAACCGTTTTCCAATTAGCAAACCTTGACGGTTCACTTTGTTTTTTTAAAAAATCTTATTTCTGAATATAAAGCCATGCTTATAGCGGCACCTAGTGGCTATTGTGCTTATGGAGCTCTCCCCAAGACGGCTGGGCGGGTAGGGCTGTTTGCAACACCAACCTTTGTGTCAAAGATTGACTTTCCAGCATTTTGCTTGTGCAGACATTTTTTATTAGAGTATTGTCTGATGGACCAACACAAAGATCAACACTGAAGTTAGGGGAGTCCCAGACTTCAGGGTGAATGTTGGGTTAGAGCACCTTAAAAAAATAGGTGAAGCCCTGGACTCAGACCTTCATTTTATTCCAGAATTGCGGAGGACAACTTTGAAAAGGCAAAAATTTAGGGTGGTTCGAATTGATGAAAGCTGGAGGAAGCTCAGATCCAAGTTCCTATTTCATGTGGACTTTTAATATGTTGGGAAAGGGAAATTCACATGGACGGATTTACTAAAGGATATGTGAGCTGGGTTCTGGCTGTGCCCCTCCTCATGCTCCCAGGGGACGCTCCACCTAGTGGGAAAGTGTCAGAGCATGTGGTGAGAGATGGGCTGTGCCTTCTCCTGCTAGTGGACACCCTAAGCAGGACACTGACAGCCAGGTCGCTGATGAAATCACTCAGTAAATGCTTTCAAGAGACTAAACTGGTAGAAGAACTCTTCCCACAAGACAGCAAGAAGAAAGAGGGAGGTCAGGTGACCCCATGCCTGTGGCCCAGCTGCCTGTCCCCTGCTCCTGTCCTCCATCTGCAGCCACCTGACACGGAAGGGACACACTCCTGCCTCTCCTCTTGGCTGTCTGCTGGCCTTGCTTCCAGAGCAGCCTTCCCTTGACCCTTCTCAGGGCTTAACCAGTGACCCCAGCTTCCCTGCTCCTGTCACCCCAGCTCTCCTCAGACCTCCAGCCTGCCATCTCCTCACTGCTCACAGCTCCTGACATTTCTTTACTCCCCTCTCAACCTGCTTTCCAGCTGTGCTTGTCTCTTTCCAGTTCTGTGGACATCACCAATAGAAATATTAGGGTGCTGCTGAGTTTTCCCAGTTTTCCCAGTGCAAGTTCCTCTTCTGTTTCATCTGTCTTTGCACTAGTTGGTCTCTCCACCTTCACGGAGACCTACACCAGGAATTTCAGCTCCTGCTTTGGCCCAAGCGTCTCTCTTCCCCTATGGCACTTCCTGCTGTCCCTTTCTGCAGAGCTCAGTGGGTTTTGCTAAGAAAACCAGTGAGCTCTGCTGTGACCTACTATCTCTCCTGTTTGACCCACTCTTCCCTTCACACAAGCACAGCTTTGACTAACACAGGTATTCTGGGGATTACAGCCTCTCCTCCTGTGAAGGTCAGACACAACAGCCATGCCTCTGCTACAAAGCTCCAGCGGCCAAGGAACAGGGCCTGAGCAGGGCATGTCATGGTCTGTATGGTTAATTAGCAAGGTCTTCACACACCAGAACTCTCTCCTCAGTGCTGAGACATACTCCAGGAGCACTTCTAGCAGACTGCAACAGCTGGACGAGGTTACCTGGGTGCTGTGAGAGGGTGGGTGTTGGACTCTGAAAGTAGTCTCAGCCACATTTTATTTACTAAGGTAGCTGTAATGAGTCTGATCAAAGCTGTTATGATGAATGACTCACTCATCAGCCAGAAGATGAAACAATTCCTCACTGAATAGCTCTCTGCTCCTTTCCTCTCAAGAAACAAGGGCTGTACGGCATGGCTGTGCACCTCCCACGAGACCTGCCCTTCCCTGACACGCCTATCGAAAAGGTGTCACATGCTTGGGGAAGCACTGAGATAAACTCACGCCAGAAAGACCCACCAAGGAGCTTCAGACTCTTCATTCTTTCTTCAGAGATTCCCAGGTCCCAGGTAACTGTGAGGTGAGAGGAGGATCACCTCATTCCTGCTCTGCTTCTGACATGGTTCCCCAAGCATCCCCCACTGGCCAGTCTAAGACTTTGGATGTGCCTCGAAGGCTGCTCCTCTTTGCTTCCCCTGTATGCAGCCCCAAAAGCAAATCCAAGGACAAGAGCACTAAGGAGGACGTTTTCTTCAGTGTGAGGACAGGTAGAAATATACACAGAACTGGTGTGTTAAAACAATTCAGGCAACAACACTGGGGAAGACTTAGAAAGCTCATGTGCTGCAAAAGCCCAGGGGAGTTTTTTCTTATGTGCATACCTTATATTGTAAAGTATGAAATATTGTAGCTAATGAGTCCCATTTACCTGAGATGTTAATACATCCACATCCTGTGCCACTTTATCTTTTGACATTTTAGAGCTTCCTTTTTTTTTAATGGAAGCCATAATTTTCTTGAGTATATTATCATGAATTCATTTAAACACTTAAAAGCTCAGCTATACTTTAATTGTGACATAGATATTGGCAATATGAAATCTGCTTTTGCAATGCAAATGCATGTCTATTAGCAGAATATTGTAAATTTGATTTGGAGTCTGGAGCAGCAGCTGTTTATTCAGTTCACAGGTTTCTTGCGGTTTGTGGTTTCTTGTGGTTTAAACATTTGCAGGGTGTAGACACTAACGAGAGCACTGAATTGTTTATGGTGATCTTTGAAGCAGAATTGCAGATTTGTTACGAATTTTTGCCAGGCCAGCAGAAGCATATTAACCTCTCCTTATGCAAAGTCCCACATGCAGAGTAACGTCTCTAATCCAGCACTTCGGGACCATGACATCATGCAGGTCAGTGAGAGTTTACGCTGCTACCGCATGGCAGCTGGTCACGTCCTTTCTTCAGATCTCTTATCTGAACAATGGGCTTTTCTCCAGAATACACCATTCAGGCATTAAGCAAAAAAACTCAACAAACAAATGACTCCTCAAAATTTTAAAGTGCTCACAGCAGAAGCTCATGTAAGAGCACTGGATAAGGCAGCAGTGGTCATCTCAGCAACTTGTGAACTAGCTTTGTAAAGCCAGCTCTGCACTGGGAGTGCATGAAAGGATCCTCCTCACAGAAAACATATAATTGTTGAAATAATATTGCACTGTGGAGGAATGGGAAAATTATTCTCACAAGCCTTTTCTGCCTAATTCTTGACGTTATGCCTTCCTCATTCAAGTGCATGGCAAAAGGGAGCCCTCTAGAGTAAGTGTAGTATGGGAAGATCTCAGTTTTCAAGATGCTTTGCAGTCAGTTTCATTTTGTACTTCAGCAGCTATGAAGGTTCAAGGAACACGGCGATTTATGTCACAACCTTCAGCTCAAGGGAAGCACAGGCTGCTCACACAGGCCCAGTGTCACCCTGGTTTTTCTACTGTTCTGTGTTTTTACCCAAACCTGCAGCTTCCCCGTACAGGCCACCAGATGTCGCAGTGTCGGACACGAACACGCAGATTCAGACAGCAGGTCAGGACCACTCAGCAGGGCGAAGGACCCTGCCCACCTTTATTCTCACCTTTTTATACCTCTCTTAAAACTGCCACACATTGGTAGATGAGGTTAACACCTCTGCAATTTTACAGGATAGGAACATAGTCTATCATCTTTCTCCGCCTTGGAGAAAGGAATGAACAACAATCTAGAAGTTCAGAAAATATTCTAGGCCGGTTAGAAAAACAAGAGCTATGTTTATAGAAAATGCATGAGAACTTCTACTACAAAAGTAAAAACACAGAACAGTAGAAAAACCAGGGCGACAGCCCAGGACATTCTGCCAGCAGAAAGATCTCATCATCTATTCCCTGTTTCTCTAAACATCCATCAAAGATAGGCTGGAAGGGTTGGGAGACCTTTGTAATGGCTCAGACTGGTTGTTCTCATCCTCCCTAAAATGAATGGGTGAATGAAAGCTAGGGAGTAGACACCCCTCTTACTATGCTAGCTTTTACTTTTTGCACTTCTATGAATCTTTCACAGCTGCTGAAGTCCTATGTAAATGCAATGCTTCTCCTTTTCCCGTTGTTATCCATCATCATGCATAGCTCCCAGTCCCACTTACCTACGTGTTACCACTACTGCCAGCCCTCATGTCTTATTTCCTGTCTTATTTATTTCCTTTTTCTGTAATGACCCTGTCTTTTCCTCCCCCTGCTCTCAGACTCCTCCAACAAACCAGTAAACCCAAGCTGCTCATCCTGTGTTGGCTGGAGTGGGGGTGAGGAGCAGAAGCACAGGAAGAGAGGAGCGGTCATGGTGTCAGTGCTGTGCCAAGGAGGGAGATAAAGGAGGATAAAGGGACAGCTAGAAGGAGTGGGATTGAAAAATAAAAGTAGAACTTTGCCCCTAGCAAGTCAAGTGGCTTCAGGTTTATGTGTGGTCTCTTCCTTGCTGTTGCCTGAATGCCAGACTCAGACTTGCTCTGTTCCTGTGACAGCAGCCCCAAGGACAGGAGGGTGCAACAAGACCCTCAGTGCCCAGTAGGACGGACATCCTTCAAAATGGACTGGCAGACCTCGGCCAGCTACAGCCCTCCTGAGCTGCCTCAGCATGGCACCCACCCCCGAGGCACCGCATCTGATGGGCCCTGCAGCCTCCTGACGTCTCCTCAGTGCAGAATTACTGTCGTGCCAAGGCTAACAATACTCTCTCCACCCCCCCTGCCATTTTGGCTAAAGCACAGAGCAGTAGCTCAGGTAAATTACAGGCCTGCACCAAAAATTACTGGGTGTAACTCCCTGGCCTGAGTTGAAAGGATGATAGACCTGGGGATTGCAGATCTTCCTCGTGAGCCTGGGAAACCATGAATCACCTCATGGAGCCTGTGGCTTTACACAGTACTGCAAAGTTGTCTTTTTTTCCCAGTCTCTTTTGTTCACCACCCTAGTGGCAGTGTGTTCACCATCTCAAGCAGCTGCATAGCTAAAGGGCTACACGTCTGGTCTTTCTTTCTAACCCAGGAAGACCATAGAGACTAAGAAATTCTTGCTCAGAAATTGCTGTCAGGAAGGCAGTGTAATGCATTTTGATTTTAATGGGATTTCCCACTTCTTCTTTTTCAACTCTCACATCAAAGTAACAGAAACAAGCAATTTTTCCTTGGGTGCCAGCCTGTGGTGGCTTCTCCATCACGTGTGGCAGCTTGGCCTTAAGCTTTCACCAGGATTGAGTTTTCTGTACAGTGCCTGACTTCAGGCAATGAAATATGTGAGAGTGAAGTTGTTTGGGTGAGAACGACACCACAACTTTTGCTATTGCCATCCTTCTCAATAGTGGACTAGAATAAGGGTAACAACAGCAAAATAATTTCCATTTCTTTCCTAATCAGATGCCATAGCAGAATCAGAGATAGTTATTTGAAAGCTTCCTCCCAGACTTCGCTGCTGACCTGGAGTGGGCTTTAGATTTCAATGTTCTAATTCCTCTAAAATTTTTATCCAGTTTTGAACTGGCTTAACTTGGGAGACATCCCTGTGCCAATGTGCCCCTCTGCTCTCCGCTGGGGTGCCTGGTGGGTGCTGTGGGCTAAGCCCACTGTGCTTCGCCCTCCACAGGGATGCATCTCCTATCATTCCTCACTCTCCCATCTGACTGAGTTTCTGAGCTGCATCCTGGTAAACACACAAACACAGAGGGACTCCAGGCATGGGAGCACTGCTCACAGCAGCTGGAAGTGCTCCACTGGTACAGCTTCTAATGAGATCCATCTGGAAGAGAAGGCAAAGGGAGCACTGACTGGCAGGGCAAAACATTTTCAGGATCTGTCATCTGGCACAGTGCCCTTACCTTCCCCTGATGGGAACAGCCTGTCTTCATTCAAGAGGCATGAAGGCTTCGTCTTGAGTCACCAATGACATCAGTCTCCAAAAATACCTTCCTGCTTCTGGCACAGACCTGGTTATTAGGTCAAACATATCTAGTACCCAGTAAGTAATACAGGAGCTTGGCTGTGACAGATGCTGGTTGCAAAAGGCTTCGCCTGATGAAGAATTGCTCAATTGGTTAAAGAGTTGCTCTGAAGGAATAGAGAGTGGAAAAAGACTAGACTTTGAGATATTGGCTGCCACTTCGGGAGCGACAAAAATCAAAGCGTAAAATGGTGCACACAGACAAGTTACACAGTGTTTCTAACCAGTGTCCTTGTCTCTGGACCAGAATGTGGGGATCAGGTATGACTGTCTTTTCTTTCAAAAAGGTCTTTCCATCTCAGAAAGCTCAATGTTCCCAAAACTTATGCTCCTTTTTATCCAAATACTCCTTCTCTGGAAGAAAATTCTTTGGAAAGGATTTGGCAAAAACCCCTCCAAGAACAACCAAATATACCAGCAAGCAGAAACTTTGTGTGGTCCTTCAGGATGACATTTCTACTGCATCTTGAATTTGTGAGGCTTGTTTCCCATGGCAGTGGGGCAGCACTCTAATGCCTAGCTAGGTAGGGATGACTCCACTTGCAAATTAGCATCAATCACTGTATTACAAAAATTAGTTTGTCAGATGCTCATACAGATGTTGTAGCTCCAGAGCATTTAAAGAGGCAAAGCATAACTCAACAGCTCCAAATTGGCTTTTAGAGGAGGAAACACTGTGCTTAAGGTTCGCCAAGAAAAGCAGCATAAGCAACTCTTCTGAAAAAGCAATGCTGCTATGCCTCGTGATGCTTTAGCCTCCTGCGGTGCCAGATGTAGCTAGTGTTTTACTATTTCTTTCTTCAAATAGCAGTGCTCAGGGGGGATAAACTTTACTTAACCTAATTAATTTTAATCACAGCTTTCAAATCTCATACTGTGCAAAGAATTACAAATTGGAATACATTAATAGAAGCCGTGGTTTATGCTGCAAGCTAATCGGGAAGTGTGCATTTACATTTTCTGCATGAGTTTGCAATTACCATTAAAATAAAATTCAGTTATGTCCTTTTAAATTACTAAAATGTGAAGAACAGATTGAGCTGGTCCCATTTGTTGTAGAAAATTACTTGAAAATGGACTAGATTTTTAAGAATTAAATGATTCTTAGTGAAAAAGAGGTTTTAGAAAATGATTTCCAGTCGTCTAGAGTTAAGGTGCTTCCAGGCATTCTGGTTTAAACAACTTTTCTTTAAAAATAATAGATTGCCTGATGTTTCCTACCTGGCTCAGTACAGGTTCATGGAAGGAACAAAGAGAGTTCTCCTACGAAGCCTTGGCTATATCTTCCTTTCAGAGCAAACAAGAGAAACATCTCAGCTGACCACATGCAAAATCTAACTCCAAAATACCACAGCACTGAGCACCAGTTTAGGAAATTTTCTTCCCAGTGGGGAGGTTCCTTTTCATGTTATGAAAAAGGGGTGGGTTGTGAATAAAAATACCCCCAAATACGAAAATTAAGCAGCTCTGGGTTATCATTACAAACATAAAACTCCTCCATATGTCTTTGAAATTGTAATTCTGGTAAGACTAGGCAAAACATTTTACATACACCCAATGATTTAAGAGCCTTTGTCCCATTTAAAAAGAATAAATGTATGCACTTGGAAGACTGATCCCTCTGGCTGCTGATGGTGACTGGGACCCATTCCCCAGTGCCTGCTCATGGGATTGCTGGACCACTTTTCAGCAATGCTCAGTCTTGTGTCTGGAAAGTTAGGTGTCAGATTTCTGTGGTCTGTGTCACCCCAAGCTGGGGGGCACCAATGACCACAGAAGAAGTAATAATAATGTGGCCCTGGCTTGCTGATACATTTGCCAAAAGGCCTGAATTTTTTTTATGGGACTGTTATTCCAGATAAAAATGGTTTGGCCAACTGGCACTCATCTTCAAAAGCAACTTGATCTTTTAGGAATGCAAGTCCCATCAACTTCAGTGAAACCTAGGTTTCAGGGTGCCAAACACTCTGCTGAGCATGGAGCTCAGATCCCTAAGTCATCTGGTTCTTTGAGAAAGTGTTATCTCATTAGAAATGATCTCATTTTCTAGCAAAGTTGAATTGCTCTGACAGGAATATTATCCTGAGGAGTGATGCAGTCTGACAGTGTGCAAAATTGTTTTTAATATAAAGCTTTACATCATAATGACGATGTTCAAGACAGTACAGCAGTGTTTGTATTTATTTTCTGGTGTAAACCTGATGCAATTTATTAATTTATTATTAAATTCAAGATCATGTAAAGCAAGCAGTGCAGACTCTAGAGGGAAAACCATGGTGTCATCATAGTTTGTACAGACACAGAAACAGTTTAGTCTTTTGTATAGGAAAAAGGTCAAAATGCACAGCTTTGAGGAAAACACAAGCAGATGTATCTATTACAGATAATAACCTTTAGCTAACTTGTAAGCTCTATGCTTATTAAATAATTGATATTACATGAGAACTTCAGGAAAGCCTTGTTTAACATGCTGAGTTTAAATAAAATTTTTTGTCATAATACTTTTTTTCTAAAACATAATATAAAGAACAAACTTCGACACAGACACCAACAGGATGAAACGTTTCCAGGTTATTAAATAGATCATTGTATCTTAAATAGCTCTAAACCTCACTAAAATCTCTGGAAGAGGAAAATTAACCGTGTTTTCATGGTGAAATATCACTTCAAACTTGTATTTGCAAGAGGAAGCTTGCTGAGGGTTTCTACTTTTTAAAAATGCAGCCTAAATGCTCTGTAGAGTGCTCATAACCACAGAATGATATAAGTAGCTTTAAAGGAAATGATGAGCTGATTCTTAACTGATGTAAATCACCAGAGCTCTGCTAGAGTAAATGGAAATTTATTCAATGGACAATTTTAATTTTAAATAAGATACAGATTGCAGATCCACTAAAATAGTTTCCATATACTTTCTTTAAATTGCAATGAGAAAAGGAAAATTCACTTTTCCACCCTTCCAGTTTCCATAGGTGACTGAGACTGTGTGCCCATTTGGCAGAAGGAAATGTAAAAACACACCTCATTTTCCTCTCTGTTATGCTCCGGTAAATCTCTAGTAAGTTTAAAAAGGTTGCAGTGCTGCAAAAAGATAGTCAGAGGGAGCATGTAGTTAAATGCAGAGATGCTTCACCTCCAAGTGAATCATCTGCATCTTTTATGCCAGGTAGGAGGATGAGAGTGGTGCAAAAGCCCCACTTCTGCCTTCTAAAGAGCCCTGCCCACTGCTGAAATAGAAGCCGGACTCCAGCAAGTGCTTTTTGAGCTTTTCAGGGTTAAAGGTAAGCAGCCACTATGGATATGGAGGCTTACACCAGGGCTTATGACCGAGCAGGAGAGCCCTGCACTTGTCCTTCTGCTCTTTGGCAGCTGCTGCAAATACTGCAAGCATCCTCTGGTCATTTCAAAGGCTACTCTAGTGATTCATCTTTGTGACTTAGGTACTGTGCTGTGGTTTGGTTGGGTTTTTTAAAGTGTGGAAAATTCAAAAGAAACACATGAAGTATTTATTAAAATAAATACAGGTAAATTTCAGATACCTCTGAGATACTGCTTCTTAATGGATATAATCCAACTTTTTTTTGAGTCCAAGCCTGTCCAGCTGCAATCAAGGTCAGCCTAGACTTTAAGTAGGCTCTTTGTAGTAGCTGCAAAGCCCAGCCTCTCCCCAAGAGCACATTTTCCTTACTCTTACATTATTAGTAATGTCTGACTTCAGACACAAAAAACCCCCAAACCATTTTGCACCCATTAGAGAGGCTTTGTGCATTGAATAGGCTCCATGTGACACTCCTTCCCAACAATTCCGGACCATAAGGAGGAAACCACTGCAATTCCCATTTCCAAGTGGTAAAGCAGCTTTCAGCACCAGCAGCTGACTACTTAGTGTGTTTTAATCAGCTTGAGAATGTTCCCAGGCCACTGTGTTGAAATGAAATGTGCATACAACTGAAGACTTGCCCATTGGCAATCAAATTTTTAAGTTACCGAGCCTGCTGGCTTGTCTTTGCAGAGCAAAGCCGCTTCTTCGGAAGCAGTGATATTCCTCTGGGGGCAAGGGGGGGGGGGGGGAGGGCA
>VZTE01003864.1:1617262-1644792 GCA_013397775.1 Eulacestoma nigropectus | reverse complement strand
ATTCCTCTGGGGGCAAGGGGGGGGGGGGAAGGCCATATTTTTGCATAATCACAGCTTTCAGTAGTATTCACTGCTCTGTGGGAAATAGCAAGACAAAAATCTTAGTAAGTATGAAACACTCAGTGCTCTGGCATGTTAATGCAAGGGAAAAATTGCCTTGCACAAAAGAGATTATGAGGCTATTCGGCATAATTTCTCCATCCACAGGTCATTACTCAAGGTCTCATCACAGTTACAGAGCAGAATGCCATGGTTTGAAGGGATCTGTGAGCAGTAGCTAGCTCAGAAAAAGGGCTTTCTCCTGCAGCTCAGCCCTCCTTCAGGAGAAGTCTCTCACCTCCAGGAAATCCAGGTTAGAGCATGATGTAATTTAGCCCCTGCTGGCAGCCTCAGTATTGTTTAATTAATTTTTTCAAATTTATTGCAGTTTCTTGCAGATCCAGCATAAGTGCTGAGTCTTGGCTACTGCAAAGCTGACACTGAGAAATTTTGCAGAAAAACTACTTGCACTTATGGTTGCTTACATAGTGAAAAAATACTGCTTTTGTCTACTAGTGTGCTCAATTAAAAAAGGAATAGCGCATTTTCTTTTTCACTTTGCCTGAATTGAGAGGCTAATGTGTATCTATCGTATATTTATTTCTATATATTGGCAAATAAGGTCCATGATTAGGTAGCTTAAAACTCATGTGTGTCCATATCCAGTCTTACAGAGATTACAGGTAGAGGATGACGTAAATCCTCTGTCCTCAGCTAAGCTTCAGCGATGAAGAGTATGGGAAAAAGAAAGCAGAGTTGGGCATGAAGAAGACATTGATCAAAAAACTGACTGATCCTTTCAATCACAGTTTAGGGTACAGGTGGCACGGGCTGTGGGCATGTTCCCCTCCCCACTGGACAGGCATCGGCCTTGGCTGGCTCCCTGGCCAGGAGTCCCAAGGGTGGGAAACAGAACCCCAAGCTGAGCACGCACAGAAATTTCTGCAGGACTCAAAGATGTCCTCCAGGAGAGGTCAAGTCTCCTGGTAAGATATGATAAATCAGATCTTCACTAATCAGCAATGATACACTGAGAGGAAACACAGAACAGTGCCATTCTGTAGTGTGCTGGGTTCTGGCTCTACCTTCCCGAATTCACTGTGTGCTGTGGATGATTGCAAGAAACTCTGGCATTAATACTGTTTTTACTTTTTTCCAAGTAAAGGGAGCTTGGCCTGGTTTCTCAAGCCAAGTAGGCCACAGTTCTTCCAAAATGATGGGTCTCCAGGGAGCCAAGTGTAACTGAGCTAAGTCAAGAGGCTCCCACAATTTACTGTTCGGTAGAGCCCTAAAGGTTTTCTGCAGATGTAAGTGAAACATTTATTTATTTAATTTTGGTTTTCTCCCTCATGGGCATCACAAGAAAGAATTGCGTTTTTATTTACAGCTTTGCAATCACTGCTAGATTTGCAAAAGAAAGGTGATCTTATGTTTCATGTGTTCTAAATAGCAGAGAAGAAAGAATTTTACCTTGGTGAGAAATTCTTTCTTCTTACGAGCACTGCATGTAGAGATACAGCTTTAGGCACATTCTTTCCTAACTGCACAGCATTTAAATATAATTAAGTACAGTCACTTGTACCAACCAACGATCATGAGTTCTATAACATAAATACATCTCCGTTAACCTCTTCTATGAACAAAAAATGATACCTTAATTTTAAAATTATTTTGCAGAATTTTTAACAAGTAACAATGTGTTTGATTTAGAATATTTTACTCTGTCCTTGAACTATAAAGTTCCTTGAGGCATTACCAGAAAGTCATCTCTTAGGTTTTTTATTTCATTAACAGTTACGATCCTGAACAAGATTAAGGATAGTCAGCTAGTTTGTAGCAAGCCCAAAATTCATGGTCTTTTATTAAAGCCTCTTATATGTAGGAGACACCTTATCTCATACTAAGATGTAATTTCATCACCCTGCTATGCACATCCAAAAGACGTACCCATTCATTCACTGCTATCCCACTTTCACAACAACAACTGCCCTGGTATGTAATTGGTTTATTTCCATTTGCATGTACTTAATCAACTCAGATAGTTTAGTAATTAAAAAAGTACCCAATCCTTGTTAACTAAAAGGATGTTTCCTGGATCTAGCCAAGCTGGATCCAGGAACCGCTCCCGAACTGTGCTGCTTAACTGATAATTATTCAGTGACAGAATCACTGGAGCCCACCACATACATTACTGGAATGTTAGCAGGAAGCATGAATCTTATTCCCAAATACTTTTTCCCTTCTGGAAGGCCAGCTGTGCTCCCTTGGGCCTCTATTTTCTTGTAATAATGGTTTTTTGGAAAGTGATTTGAAATCTTCAGGTGAGAAATGCTCTGCTAGTGTTATATATCAGTAATAAAAGTAGGCTTAATGACCACATCTCTTCCCCTTAAAGGCTTCCCATGGAGCCAGCATCTCCCATGGAGAGGGTTCTGCAGGACTTTGCTGGTGTGTTTACCCTATGAATCATTGCAAGATGGGCTCTAGTTACCTGTTTATTGCTATGAGCCTGTGCGAGACTTGTACATCTAAATGGTGAAAATTCAATCAGCAATGTAAATTTCCTTATTACTTATGCTCTGTGCATTGCCAAACAAGCTTTTGCCTCCTGGTTGCTGCAATGACATTTTTTACAAGGCGCTGCAGCCTGTGAGACCAGATGACAGTGTTAATGACCCATGTCCTTGTTCTCTGCTTCCCTTGCTTACGCCTCTTGTTTCTCCACACTCAATTAAGGAAAAGGAATTGAGGTTAATATTCCCGTCATTGAAATTAAATCTACTCTTGCCCCACAGTGCAATTAAAGAAAACAACTTGGATACAGAGCCTTTCATCTCTAGTTCACTGGTTTATTTAGTAGGAGTTGACAATGACTCACGCCATTAATTTGTCTGCTGAGTGGCAACCACAGAGTGAATTAGGGAAGTTAGCCTGGATTGTAGGCATAAACCTTGCAAAATCACTGCCACGAGTTATCAACCCTGCTGCTTTTTGAGGCAAAGAGTTGTGGTGACTCCGAGACTCCTCTGTGTGTCACAGGTCCTTCTGCACTCTACCTGCAGACACACAAAGGGTATGCATGGCCTGTGCTGCTCTTGATAATACTAATTCTAGGGGTAATTAGATAAAAGTGGCTATTATACATCAAACATTAGCCTTGGTCCAAATAACAGGGCAAGTTATGCTATGCACTCATACTATGAGAAGTGCTGGTCAATTATGTACTTGGCTATTAAAAGATTTTGAAGTCCAAAATGATGTTCAGCAGCAGAAACACAACAGATGGGTCAAAATGAGTGTAGGTATCATCTCTGATTTTCTTCACTGGCAGATGCTGACAACTGGGGAGTTCTTGTGGTATTCACAAATGCTAAAGGCATCTGAAAGTAATCTCTCCTGTATCGGCCTGTAGCCTCACTTGAAAGGCAGAGAGACCTGTGTTCTGCACCATCCATTTCAGGACCGTGAATTAGGCTCATAGCTTGATTTACTGTGGAGGAATATGTGTCTCCCTTGCCTGTGAATAAGTGGGAGGAAGAGTCTTTGGGAATATTTCTACCAGCCCTCCAGCTACCTACTCCAAGGCTGAGCTCTGGGAAAATGGTTGGTATGGGAAGAATAGCCACATACTGAGTAGAGACAGCACCATCCCCCACAATCTGATCCTTGTTAGGAAGAACGCTGTACGTCTTTAAGCTCACAGCAGCAGGAACATCTTCCATTCACTGCTGCCCTGATGCACTGGGGTAGGCTTTCCAACTCTGAGAATCCCCCTCAGCTCTTGTAAATAAAGAGAAACTGTAGTTTTCTTTCCCACATCTCTTCAGAGCAAAACAAAAAAAATCCCCAGAGTCACAGCTTACTTACAGAAGTGTTGAAAATTTTTGACCTCTGCTGTGCCTGAAAGAAAGGGGAGCCTGCATTAGCGCATTACCATCACTCAGAGAACAACGATCAGATCTGAGCTGATACCACGGGGAATATCAGTCCAAGTAAATACCAGCCACTGAATCATAAATGTTCAGGAGGGCTCAAAGTGCTTAGTGTTTGTCATGTAATTCTTAAGGGATTTGAATTTATGCCAAGTTAATAAGGGAACAGCATCGCCTGCAATTCTTTGCTGTACCATATAGCAGTATTTTATGCAACTGACTACAATAACACTGATGTTGCATTCAATTTTTGACTGGCTCAAGGAGGTGGCCACTTTTCTTCTCTTGACGTGCTCAGGCTGGACCACAGAGCAGATGATGAAGTCAATAGCATTGAGATTTGAGAAATCTGTTGTGATGATCTTGCAAAAACTTCACAATGTAGCGTGCTGCTGTGGTGGCTTGAATACAGATGAGTAAATGCCTCGCCGGAATGCTTCCATATTTATGGCGTATTTTAGAGCTACTGCACAGTTGTCCATTACACAGCAGGAGGGACACTGAACCAGAACATAATAAGTCAGCACTTTTAAACTTCTTTTAAGCACACTTAAAAACATTCGGCTCATTCATCCTGCAAGCAAATAGGGCTCTTGGGACACAGCAGCACTGGCTAACAAAGGGCTGCTACAGATAATATTGTATTACACTGCTAGAATGGACAGTTCTTTTGTTTTAACAAGTGTTTCAAAAGTCAGATTTCTTGAATATTAATTGATTTATTTTATTAGTTTAATTAGTATTTATTAGTATTAATAAATTAATTGATTCAATTTATTCTATTATGTTTTCTTTGGTGGTGAGGCAAAAAGAAATTGTGAGAAATGCTGTCTTGTGGTGCAAGAAGCCAGTAGAAATGAAGAAACATCAAGCAGCAAGTTACTGATCACTATAAAACATTCATAAGAAACTTTGTCATTGCAGCTGCTGCTGTGATACTAAGACTTTCCTGAGAAATGGGGAAGAACATATCCTCTTCCTACTCTTGCATGTGCTGTTACTGCCATCAATTGGTGTTCTCCCTGATAAAGGTATTATGAAAATGACTCACTTGTTATGAAATCTGCCCCCAAATAAATCAAGTAAGGGCTAAACCTCCTCAGAACCATCTTCTTTAAAATTATATTTTATTACTTTCTTCAGCAACTACCTAAACTCTGTACACAGAATCATAGAATCATATAAATTGGAAAAGATGTCAAAGATCAAGATCAATCATTAACCCAGCACTGCCAAGTCCAGCATTAAGGCATGTCCCTAAGTGCCACAACTACACAGCTTTTAAATACCTCCAGGGATGGGGACTCAGCCACTTCTCTGGGCAGCCTGTTCTAAAGCTTGACAATCCTGTTGGTGAAGAAATTTCCAATCTAAACCTCCCCTGGCAAAACTTGAGGGAGTTTCCTCTTATTACTTGGGAGAAGAGGCTGAACCCCACCTGGCTACACCTTCCTTTTCAGGGAGTTGTAGAGAACGATAAGGTTCCCCATGAGCCTCCTTTTCTCCAGGCTAAACAACACCAGTTCCTTCAGCTGCTCCTCATAAGACGTGCTCCAGACCCCTCACTGAACCTCACTGACAGAGATTAAACTTGTAGGAGCTGGATAGAGTACAGAAAAGCTGTGTGCAATTGGTTATATTTGCATCTTTTCTTGCTCTGAGACTGGGCACCAGGGAAGAAAAAAAAAAAATCACCAAAATCTGAGCTTTCAGGTAATTTAAACCAAGTTAGATTGTTAATGTTCATCACTTTTTGCACCTTTTGTGATTCACCACAATAGGATTTTATTAAAAAGATATCAAGTTCTTTACCTGAGGTCCTGCTCCAGGAATATCTGGATAAAAAGTTCTGCTTTATGGAGGAAATTCAGCTGTGAAGGCCAGGTGAAGGCTGAGGTTTGCCCAGGAGGTGCAGGTTACATGGTCCTAAACCCACTGAATTAAAGCAGCTGAGATGGAGAACTCAGTTTGACCTTTAGCAGTTTTTGGGGGGATCATGGCATAATATGCAAGATTATTAATAAGCCAGACACATTCAACTCCTCAGCTGTGTTGTTAAGCATTTTTCCTCTTTTTCCTTTCAGGTGTGAGAATGCAGAGCACTCAGGGAAGCAACCATGAAAGCCTTCACCACTTGTTTCATCACATGGCTCCTTTGGTAGCATACTCAGAAGGGCTTGTGCCAAGGCTACAGGCGTACTTCTCTGATCCTGAGACGTGGGATACAGCACACTCAATGACCCTCAACCTGATTTTTTTTTTTTCTTCCCCAAAACAAATAAACCAAATCCCTCCTCAGCCATCTCTTTGGAACTAGGGTTTTTGATAAGCATAAAATTATCACTGTAAATCTCACACTTCACAGCAGCTTTGGTGTCTGCCAGCACTCCAAGGACACTCGGAGCAGTGGCTAAAGGCTGCTGATGAAAAGCAGCAGCCCTGCTCTCACCACCAGCCCTATAACCTCAGCCACGGCACCCTGCACTGGTGCAAAGCACAGCTGCACTGACCAAAATGGCTCCTGGCAATGACTCTTCTTCTGAGGTCGCATCCGAGCACTTCCCTGACAGAAGCAGTTTGTTCCCGGCAGCCCTGCAGCCCCAGGCAGCCCTCAGAGGATGAGCTAAATTAGCTACACCTCCTACCTCATGAACAATTCCTGGCTGTGCCCAGCCACTTTGCTAATGATACAGGTGATGTAAGAAACTGGAATAAAAATCTGATTCGCACGTACCAGGTTTAACTTTTGGAGACATCTGTTCAGGGAGACCTCCAGTGGCAGGCACGGGCAGCCTCCCCTGGGACCTTGGAGAACAAATATGCTCACAGGAATCCCTCCACAGTGGTGGCTTTGCAAATATGGATATCCCCAAATGATAGGATGATTTATTCCCTCTTTTAGCCTAATCTTTGTAACTTTGCCTGTTTTTGGAAGGGAGTCTGAGTAGTCTAAAGTATCTACGGTATAGATAGAGCAGCAAAGCTGCATGAAGCGTTCACCCCCTTTTCTTAAGCACCTTTTTGGCCACCCCTCTTTTCACACCGCAGGAGCTACCAGGTCAGTCATGTGGCTTTGCATATCACTCAAAGGTGGCCACAGTTGTGAAGCCCACACGGCTACTCTGAATGAGAAAGAGGAACAGAGCCAGACAGAGCTCTCAGACATATCCACCTCATCATAGAATGGTTTGGGTTGGAAGGGACTTTAAAGACCATCAAGTTGCAACCCCCTTGCCACGGGCAGGGACACCTTTCACTAGACCAGGCTGCCCAGCGCTCCATCCAGCCTGGCCTTGAACACTGCCAGGGATGGGGCATCCACAACTTCTCTGGGCAATCTTCTCCAGTGCCTCACCCACCCTCTGAACAGAAAAAATATAAAGATTATATAATCTTCAAGCTGTCTATAGCTAGGAAATTTTTTCTAATTTTCTGGTATGAACTAGGATTTTGTTCCATTGCACATGCTAAGCCCATAGGTTATATGAATGCAAGTCACCACTTGGTCCTTTGCCTAACTGCCACAGGAAAGCAGTCTATACGCAGTTGCTCCATCGCTTTTCCTGTTCAGTATCAGTGGGAGGGAAAAGTATGACCAGGAAAAGAGAAGATCATTGCATTTCCACCAGGCTGCACATCAGTGTTAACGGATTTACAGAATAGGTAAGGTTGGAAGGGACAACAGTGGGTCACCTGGTCCAACCTCCAAAGGTCTCCTAGACCATGCTACTCATGATTGTGTCCAAACATCTTTTGAGTATCTCCAGTGAAGGAGACTCCACAGTTTCTCTGGGCAATCTGTTCCAGTGCTTAGTCACCTGCACAGTAAAGTTCTTCCTCATGTTCAGGTGGAACTTCCTGTGCATCAGTTTCTGCCCATTGCCTCCTGTCCTATTGCTTGGCACCACCAAGAAGAGCCTGGAAACATCTTCTGACACCCTCCTTCAGATACCGATAGACATTGATGAGATCCATTCTCAGTCACCTCTTGCCAGGCTAAACAGGCCGGGCTACCTCAGCCTTTCCTCATGAGAGAGATGCTCCAGTCCCATCATCATCTTCATTGCCTTGCACTGGACTTGCTCCAGGAGCTCCATCTCTCTTTTGTACTAGGAGCCCAGAACTAGGCACAGCACTCCAGATGTGGCCTTACCAGGACTGAGTACAGAGGAAGAATCACTTCCATAAACCTGCAATGCTTTTTCTAATGCACCCCAGGACACCCTGTGCCTTCTTGGCCACAAGGGCACTGCTGGCTCACGGACAGCTTGTTGTCCACCAAGTCTTTTCCAACCTTAATGATTCTGTGATTCTATGATGTGCTCCTCTCCATCCATCTGTAAAAAGAAATGGTTCTCAAGTGCATGGCTGCCTTTATTCAAGTTAGAAGGAGAGTACTGACAAACTATGTGGAATTACACAGACAAAAGCCTGTTGTATCCTTTAGAGTATCTCAAATTTTTAGCTACTTAGTGTAAAGCACACAGCTATGAATAAAAATATTTTCTTCATTAATGCTTGTTTAGGCGAAAGCCCTAGGATTAGCAGTGCTCCAAGTATTTTAAAGCAGTATTTTATTAATAATTAAAAATTAAAATTAGTCTAAATTCGGTTTTGCTCTTTCATTAAGTACTGCTCCATGATCAGATGTAGGTTCAAAGTTAAAACATTTGTAGCAAATCTCCAAGTTCAGTGGGAGATGTGAATTGTTCCTCCAAGAAGCAGGAAACTGCTACAGGGGCACAGAAAATAACTGATGCACTCTCACACCTGTATTTATCTGTCTCTAGAGAACCAGATCTTTACAGGCAGTGTACCACCCATCTAGTGACATTATCGAAGTAAATAAAAACCAAAGAAAGCTCTGATTTGGGAAAAAAAGAAGACATCTATCAATTCTGATTTGACATATGCAGCTCTCTACAGAAGCACAGAATTGATGAGGTTGGAAAAGACCTCTGAGATCATCAAGTCCAACCTATGACTGAACACCACCACATCAATCACACCATGGCACTAAATGCACTGTTCAGTCTTTCCTTAGGCATCTTCAGGGACAGTGACACCACCACCTCCCTGGGCAGCCCATTGGAATGCCTAATCACCCTTTCTGTGAAAAAATTCCTCCTAATGTCCAGCGTCAACCTCCCCTGGTTTATCCTCAGACTGTGTCCCCTTGTCCTGCTGCCGGGTGCCTGTGAGCAGAGCCCGACCCCCACCTGGCTCCACCCTCCTTTCAGGTAGGTAAGAACATGCAAGTACATAACACTGTGTTTATATCTGCATATACATCTACACATGTTTACTTTCCTAAGATCCTCCTCATCAACCAGTTCACCAGGGATATCTGCATTCTGAGGGATTGGGGGTGCTACACTTTTTTTCTTTCCCCTTGTTCTTTTAAACTTTCCCTGCTAGTTACAGCATGGGACCTGAAAGGGTCAAGTTGTTCAGAACACTTCAGAACAGATCTGAAGCACAATTTTGTGTTCTTCACAGACAATGAGACACTTAGGGGGGTCATCTCTGTCTCTGGTATGGCAATGGAACAGTTCAAGCTGTAACATCCATTATGAACAAAACAGAAGTTTCGGGGAATGGAAGTTTTCTGAACTTAACAACAGAAGAAAAGCACTTATCTCTTTGCAGAACATCCACAGGGAAGATGTGGCATTCTTAAAATGTCTTTTTACTCAGTTATGAGTAAGACCATTCATCCTACACCCTAGTTCTGCATACAGGAAGGGACGAGCTCATAGCAGAAAAATATTTTTCGGCAGTGGGAACAACTGCACGATGATTATCTTCCACCCAGCGTGGGATTTCAGGAGAGATCACTGATGCTCTGGCAAGTGTTGGGGCATTACTACATGTTTGTGGAAGTCTCTCAGCTTTTATTAATTAGATTCCTGACACAGCAGTAAAACCCTGTAACAGAAAGCCACACTGCTCATTCCTGGATCATATGAAATCATTCACCATTTTATGTACAAGTTTTGAATTACAATCTTCAACTCCTCATCAGAAAAAATAACAAACCAAAAAGCCTAAAAAAAGCATTTTTGGAAGAACTGCATAGTATACAGAAGCATACTTCAATTACACAATATCTTACAGAACACAGACTGTAACAAAAAGCAGATCCTGTTACCTTTTCTGAGAAAGCAGTGCCCAGCCAAAACTAGACGTTTCATCTCCATTATTAGAGGAACAGCTTTAACTGGACAGAAGACTACATGAATAAAGTTCCTGAACAGTCCAAATAGTTTAACAGAAAAATAAAAGTACATTTGTAAACAACTTTAAAACAAGAGCCTTATGAAAACAACAAAGGTCACCGAAAGTTAAGCTGTTAAAACTCCTCTGAGCCCAAACTACTGTGTTTTACCCTTACAGCTTTTTTCATGATAAACAAATTTCGTCATATGGAAAACTACAGTGAGAAATCTGGGCAAGTATTTTTTTAGTTTTTGGTGGAATTAAGAAAGGAACAATTTGAAGGCAAAAGGTCAAACTCTAAATTCCCTTTGAAAATTACGAGGGAGATAAAACCAAACTATTGATTGAAGCCAACAGTGCATGGTAGCACAGCACTTATTTTATAATCCGAGACCCTTTTTAATGTAAACTCTGAAAAATCATAAGCAACTGCTAGAAATTACTTTTGTATTATGTACCATTAATTTATCACTGCATTCACTTTCATTATTCAAACCTTGTCATAAAGTGACTTTTCACATACAGCACTGATTTACCTTAAGTGCATCTCTTTTACTACACAGCAAAATGTAAAAACTGTCCTGGGAAATGATTTTATGTATGTAACTATCAATGCCTCTGAAGCTGAGCATCAGTATTTATGCTGCTCTACTTAATGCTTCAGCATATGTTAAGTAAGCTTCTGACCACTGAGTGCCTCCATTTTGGTAGACAGACAGATGTATGTGAACAGCAATGCTTTGGATGACTTGTGCTATTCCTAATACTAGAGTTATTTTCTCCCTCAATTACATTTTGCTATAAATATATGTGCCCTTAAGTTGATCCCAATATCAGTTTCAGCTAACTAATCAAATTATCTGTTAAGGTTTTGGGAATGAGAACCCTTCCTTTATTTAAATAAAATGAGGGAAAGGTTTCTAACTCCCAAAGGTTTGCCAACAATAGACTTAGTTTCAAGACAGGATGTCCAGTAAGTTGTTCGTCATCTTTGCTGTTCACAGATAAGCACAACAGTATTAATGGTTTTTATCAAGTAGGCAGGAAGGGAAAGAGAATATAGTGTAAGGTTCTTCCAAGTTCTGCTCATGGGCTCTTATGAATAACCATTCATTTGAAATACGTGTATTTCAAATTTCAGATTACTTCTCTTTTATTTATAGGGCTCAGCAGCTAAACTTCAATTTCCTATTTTTCTTTTGCAAACAAGTGTTATTAAAACCCCGCCTGTAACTGAGTACATCAAGAACTTATTTAACTAGGTAAGGAGTAATTTATCATTATATTTAGAAGTGCCTCATTTTTGTACCAGTCAAAAGTTAATTCATAATCCAAATAATCAATCTGCAATGTAAACAAGTAATTATTTCCTCCTATGTAATAATGGTAAATAACGACACTGGGCATTACATACTCCACTCGAGTTCATTAAATGCAATTCTTCAGTCACAAAGGCAGCAGGCTTTCTGTGATGAACTTCCTTTGAGCTATGTTCAAATGAATGGAATAACTGAGATTCCTGATGGAGATCTAAGCCACCTCCCTCATTTTCTTAATAGTTTCCACTATTTGCATACTCAACTCCTTTTTATAATTTGCTATTTAAAATAAATTCATTTCCCCAAACTCTTCTCTTCCTACCCTATCTAAAACAAACTTATTTACATTTATGGTAAATGCTTTTCACCAAATAAGTTGTAAGAAAAAAACCTAAAACAAAATCAATAAGGGAGCAAAACCATAAAGGGAGCAAGTATTTCAAGTTCTGCATTAATTTTCTTTCTGAATTTCCTTCCAAAGATGCAACAGGGACAAAAATTTTAAAGGTTTAAAACACGCATATTTTTGATTATTTCTCTTTTATACAAGGGACCAACTCTGTCCAGTGATCACCTTCCTAACTTTTGCCCAGTATTTAAATGAAACTGCATGTCATTCACACCAAGAAAGTAAACAAAATACAGCCTTTTACTTCAAATATTTTATGAATGCAAGATTACAAGAAATATAGTAGTCAAAATGCAGGGCTATCAAGCGCTGAACCAAGAATGCTGGCATCAGTTTACCTACCATTTTGCATGTGGAAAAAATACACTATGTCTATAGGTAAAAGGCATCACTAATGCATCATGAATTACTCTGGTCAGCCAACATCACCTCCGCAGCTTGGTGCATGTTTCAGTTTATTATGAAAATAATCTTCATAATAATAGTTTGAGATGAGACACTGGAACAAAACCATTCTTAAACAGGAAAGTTTTTTTTTTTGCTCTTACCGAGGTAACACCAAAAACCAAAAATAAGGTCTCACAATTTAGCAGCCTCCTCAACACTTGTTAGGCTAGCCTTCACACAAGGAGCATGCAAACAGCCACTCTTCTTGCTTTAAATTGAGGGCTATTGGTTAATTCAAGTCACTGTTTTTTCACCCTATTCAATTAACCTGTTGAACTGGATGTCCACCTAGGAAAAAGAAAATTAAATGATGTTAGGTGTAGCAGACAAGTACAGATCACACCAAGAAGCTAACACTCATGAGCTGTCATAATAAGGGATAATAATAACAACAATAAAAAAAAAAAAAAATCAGTCTTTTCTGTGCATATTTTTCATTTGAAAGGTCCCAGGAAATCATGATGTGCCTGGCCGTTTCTGTTGCTGATTTCTGATGACCTCTAATTGTTTTTTGCATTGCTGATAGTATGTTGAGAGACTTTTGTTTTCATCTAACAGCTTTTTATGTTCTTGTACCAGACGGGATGTGTTTTGCTGGTCTTTTTCATCCTGGTCCAGTTCTGCTATTAGTTCTTGTCTGAAATAAAACAAAAACTCATTTATATTCTATTTCTATTTGTGTATAGATGACTTCATATGTTTCAAATCAGTATTTGATTATCAATCTGAACTCACAGCTGGTGATATTTTGTTTAAAAGAAGTTGACAAAAGAAATGTTATTCTTTAATGTAGTCTGAGGAAAAATTCCCTTCCAAATCAAATCCACATTTAAACTTTAAAATAGCTGAAAGACAGAGCCTCAATCTCTAAAAATGTCCTTTAGATAATGTCTTTCAAATGTAGTTTTACAGGTCACAGTAAAATATCTAAGGAGCTACAAAAAATTTCATAAATATATTCAACTCCAATTTTAGGTATCTGTATGTACATTTTAAATCTCTAAAAGGCAACTTAAAATACAAAATTGCAGCAATTTTTGTAACTTTTTTGTGATGTGCTATTTTCTACCTGGACTTGAACATATTAAAGCAGTGGAAAAGCAGAATCAAGGAAATTACTTCTGTAACTGGCATTTCACATTATTTATGCTGTAAATGTTCAATATGTTTTTTAGCAAAGATTTTAGATGCCCAAACACAGTGATAATCCTGTTAAAATTTATTCTGCAAAACTGATGTAGCAGTTTGTTTTACTATTTTGTTATGAGGTGACAAGAAGGCAAGCTGCCAGCAATATTTTTGCAACAAAATAGCAAAGGAGAAAGTTCATGTTAATTAATTGTTGCCATATGGTTTTTAATTACAGTTAAATAAAGCTTAGTAATTGCATGAGTGTTGAACTAACAAGTACCTTAACCAGCATTAAATTCACCCATCACATCATTTTAATGCCCACAGACAATTACACTCAGACTAAGAAAAAACAGTTTGGAAGAAATGTGAATACAAACTTCCTAGAAAAAAAACCTGTAGGAATCTAAAAGTAGAGAATTAACAGTTTTGAAACAAATATATTTAAAATAATTTACTGACCCTTAGGGACAACACAAATAAAATTAAGGTATTATCTTTAGCTTTATTGTCTCCTCATCAAATCTAAAAAATCTAGTTACACATGCAAAAACCAAATTGTTCTCAGAATACTAAGCCCAAAGTGAATATGTGACAGGAGTTCAATCTTAAAGTAATGTTTTTCCCCCATTCTGTATGCTATTTCTACTGTACAAAAGGTTTACACACACATTTTTCTCATTAGCTAATCCACAAACACCAAGGCAAGCTCCCTATTAACAGCTGCTCGCCCGCAATGGCTCAGACACTGGTGGGTAACAAGCTGATTATTTGGCCTAGTGTGTAACTATGACCTCTCTGAACTGGTCCCCAGCATCAGGAAACAGAGCACAACAGAACTTGCTATGAACTCAAATTCTGAACCAGCAATAATTTTTGACCTAATACAACAATATGTGCAGCTGCTTTATTTATATATGTAAACAATGCAAGAGGAAAGAATTTCTTTCCAGTGCACAAGGAGAAGGTACATAACAGCTTTTAAGTATTAGATCTTAAACCCATGGTAGAAAAATATGAGTGTTGATAATATTGTTGTAAATGCAGTGCTTGACAAAAGTCAGATATAAGATTAAAACTAACTGCAAAACGAGTAACACTGACATATTACTCAAAATTCTATAATCCGTTAACTAAACGATTATCTACAAATTACAATTGAAAATATTTTAATGGAGAGTGTTGCAAATAAAATTCCAAGGTTCTATAACAGTCCAGGTCTTTCATTTGAGATGAAATAAAAAATACCAGTTTGTTACACACAGAGATTTGCTGCAACCTTATGTAGGACTTGTCCAGAAGAAGAATCTTGATATTGATTAGAACTTTCAATTACCTGCTCTAAATATTTTATCTGTACTGAGCAGCTCAGTATTTCTGAGTTTAAGTTTGGAAAAATAATAATGCCTTATGAATTGTTACTTCATAACGCCAGAAATAATAGTCACAGTGACTATTATTTACTTTTTATTATGTGTTTTTATTATTATACACAGACTTTGTGTAAAGGAAACACATAGAAGAACACAAAGGGTTGAACACATTTCACTTACTTCCTCTGCAACAGCAATGCAATTTCTGTCTGAACTTTCATATATTCTTGCGCCATTTTGCAGTGCTGTTCAAACACAGCCATAGATTCTTTGGAGTTTGGGCATGGTGCTAGAGGCTGAAAATAAATCAGACATGTTAAAACTAATGAACTGATATCTTAGTAAATAGTGTGTTAGAATGTCTCTGCAGTGTATTTATAACAGTCTTTTAAAAATCAGTAAGCTTTTAAAAGTAAGTGTTAAACCATGCCCTGGAAAATATTACTGCACCGATGTCAAAGTTTACTTAAATCTGAAGTTTTTACTCTGACACTTGTCACAAAAATCAAAGCAGTGTTTAATCCCACACACAAAACATAAAGTGTATACAACAATTTGATTCAGTAACACTCAAGCAAATAATGTCTTATTTTGACAGTCAAACTCAGCTTACATTTGGTTTTAGGGATCATGTTTCCCAGGGCTCGTTTTTAATAGCTTGATCAAACCTGAGTCAACCAATCTCAGATTACATAGTATATTTTTTTTAGCCTTGGTCAAAAATTAGACAGAACATAAACCCAGGTAAATATGTGGCACTATATTTTGCAGCCTCGAAGTCACACGTTAGAATAAAATGCAAACTTGAGATTCTAATGAAGTGTGTATTTATTACCTGTAACTGATGATCTAATGTGAGATATGCCATTGGGATGGAGTTATCTGACCCATTGGTCTCTGAAACAATACCAAGAAAACTTTAATGTATTTTCAAGAGTTAATTCTATTCTTACAGGACAAAAACAAGAATTCTAAGTAATTTCACAATACACAATCTGAATGTGGATAGGCAGATGGAAATAGCAGCGTTCCAATCCCAAGGCAGATGAATCATTTTGTTTTTCTGATAGTTAAGAACATCAAAAGTATGGTCTATCACATCAAGAAGAAATAAAAATTATGGTTATCAACCTACATTTCTAGAAGCCATGTAACAGCACACAGATTTTAAAAATACTATTTTTGTACAATTTGCGATCATTTCTGTTTATAAAAAAATTGCCATTTCATTCTTGTTTATGAAGGATCAGCCAGCCAGCCCATGCATCTAATGATTTTAAAATTAGAAGCTGTGCAAATCAGCTCTGCCAAAATAAAATAAGCACAACCTCCTGCTCAGTTTTGAAACCTGCTCCCAGTGAGGTCTCTAAGTATCTTCCTCACAGGGCATCTTCTCTGCTCTGTATGGATACTTTGTAGGTAGCAAGGAACCCAATAACCAATCTGTCTCCTGGGCATGGCTGCTCTCTTCTTACACTGCAGTTACTCTGGATTTCTCTAGAGCTTTCATTCCAGATTTACTGTGTTCCTGAAATCTTTTGGTAGCCCACAATCTGGGGATCACAAGGTTACTGTTAAGCTTTAAGAGACACAGGATTAAAGACACATGGAGAAACTACTGATTTTACAGCCGCATAATTGCTACTAGAGGATTATATGGAGGAGGGTAGGTGGGGAAAAAAAAGGGGCTGCTTACCCATACCCCAAAAGCACCTGCCACAGAGTAGTCGTGGTAGAGAAACTAAGGTGTTGCCCTCAAAGACTATGCTATTTCCAAGAGCAGCTTCAAAAGGAAACAGAAATAAGAGGGTGGGAATGGAGAAAAAGTGGTTAAGTGTATGCTTGTAAGGAAACTGGAAGGTGGTAAAAACAAAAAAGAAAAAGAAAACAACCCTAAAACCAGAGACTTAATCACCATGGTATCTTAAATGCAATCAACATGAGAAGTCCTTCCCTACATTAGACTATTGCCATATATCAATACTGCTACAATGAAGGAATTACTGCAAAGCTTCAGAAATACATCAATACATGTAAATACTTCAGATGACATTCCCGAGTGTTTCAGCACCATGTCACAGAACTGCAAATTTTCCTTGATTGACCAGATTCGGCTTTGTCCTTGTTTTAACACTTTGCTTCATTAAATTAAAAACATAGCATCTTTTACAGAAAACAAAAATTATTTCTCTCTTCAGAAATTTGAACAATTCTTTGTGTATGGCCTACATAAACCTAGCAAGAAAAAATATACATATGGTACATTCTGTAATTACCTGAGTATAAGGTGAGTGATTTCTGTGGGCTAGAAAACAGACCTGACTTTTAGCTCCAGTGCTGTGATGCATTTAAGACCAAAATCTTGGCACAAACTTTTGTTGCACTGGCTTATGACTTGCAGTTTTCAATTCCCAATGAACTACTGACTGGGTAAGAGCTTGCTTCCAGTGTGAAACAGCAATTCCCGTAAGTGCTCACTGCCTAAAGCAACTTGGGATCCATGCTGCACAAGAAGGCACAGGGTGGGCTGTAGCAGTGGGCAAGGGCTTGGGGAAGTTAAGTGACAAGCACTGACTGTGGTCAGGCAAAGCAATGAAGGACAGAAAGAAAAAAATAGAGACGTGAAACACAAGAGTGTTTTGTCCTCCCACTAATAACAGGGGGAAAAAAAGTTCATCTTACATAATCACCTTACATTTGGTAAAATACAAGCATGCAAATACACACACATATTTATGTATATATATATATATGTGCTTGTGCAAGAGTCAGTCACCACATGAGTTTCAATTTTGCAGTTGGTTACAGAAAAAGAGTCTGATCATCCAGATGAAAAGGATCACAAGAAAAAGATTACAGAATGTGAGGCACTGTGAAGTACCATCCTGAGACCAAGTTTAAGATTCAACATGTACATTTCCGTAACAAAAATGTAATTTTTATTTATATTCTAAAAAAGGAATTTGTGGGGATTCATTGTTTTCCTGCAGTCCAGTACCGGTTCTTTTCATAACAGAATGCATTATGATTTTTAAAATCAAATTGAACTATTCAATTATCTTCATTCTTAATCCTATTTCATAACAAAAGATCAGTGATGCTACAGTAGAAGTATTTACAAGGTTTCTGCAGACACGTTAGTTCATTTAAAACCACTAATTTTGTGTGCACATGTACATTCTGCATAAGTAAAATTACAACAGAGAGGATAGACAGAAGTAACCTACTCCAGGTGATACTCACCTACATAACGTTTAATTCCAGATGTCAGGGCAATGAAATCTTTAAATGTGCATTCAAAATACAAATGGACAAGACTAAAATGTTCCAAGATGTCTATTCCCCTAACTCCCCAAAACCACACTATAGTAAAAAATCAATGTTAACAAGATCTTCACTAAATATTACTACCACTGCAATGTACAGTACTTTCTTAAAAGCAAAATGCTTACAAGTTCATGTAACTTAGCAATCTATAAAAAAGCATTCTAAAAGCATACATGAAGAACAAGGCAGTAATGTAATGACTGGATTTAAGCAGAACTTAAAAGAATCGTGATCTTCATTGCTTACTTTTATTTATGTCTGAGCAAATAGCCCACATCACAATCAAATATATTTTTTAATTTTTTTTACAGGCAAAAAAATTAAGTAATGAGCAAAGGATTACCTGCATCATCCGGTGTCCATGGATTACGTGTTGGCTTTTCAGAGGTTGGTCCCGAGGTAGTGATCATTCTCACACTAGGACTAGATGATCTACTGCTGTTTCTACTCTCCTGAAATGACAAAATAAAATAAAATGACAAGTTAACAGAAGATTTTTTGAGAAGTTCATTACAAAGAAAAAAAAAATTGAAGAAATCTGAACCTATAATCCTCCAAAATGCTCTCCCTCCCCAAGCTTTTACCCTGAATGCTCTCCTAATGGTTTGGTCAACTTTACATGCATTGCAGGGATAATTTCATCCCCATTTCCTCTCCTTTACTGTGTAAAAGAAATTGATACAATTTTGCTATTCAGCATAATAAAAAGCAATGCTGAACAGTGTGTTCAAGATCTTTGTAGAAAATCATGAGAATATGTCTAGTAATTTTCACACCATCATTCAGTGAAATCTAGCAGCTCCGTAACATAAGGAAGAAATAAAGTTTGTTTCCAATCTTTAATCAGTGAATGGAACTACATTCAGTTAAAGGAATACAGCTTAGTAGCTGCACTAGACTACTGTGTATTAATCTACAGTTTTCTCTTGGTTCTTTTGTTAACTCAGAGGTTATGTGATTCATCTTCAGAAAACCTGAAAAAAGAGCTTAATCAAAAAGGATCAATCAATTGAAGCACATCAATCAGAAAATGAGTACATTCTCCCTCATAAAGCAAATTAAGAACTAAACTAAAATTCTGAAGGATTTCTTCATGTACGGTTTGACTCCTCTAATCCTTTTGTTTACCAAAGCACAAAAACATAATACAGACTTCATTATTCTACTAAGCTGCTTTTTCAGAAATGTTATTTACAATACATATGTTTCTATTTCACATACCCCCTCAGTGACATTAAATTAACACAGTAAAGGATTTAAGACTATAAGCCCCAGCAAGTTTCTCAGAAAAAAAATGAAGTAAAAAGAAAAGATGCTATTAAAATACAACTATTTTCAAGATGGTGTTATTTATCATGAAATAATTCATTAAATGACTCCATTTTTCAAAAGAAGCACTCAAATATACATTAACTAGAAACTCTATTTCTTTATGACTCTGTTTCCAAATATCCTAAATTAAGTTTTAAAATTCAGGATTTCAGTCAAGGAACGATCCAAAGAATAACACGACTTTACACACTGAAAGATCCTTTATTTCAAATGCATAGTCTTTCTTCTGTAATGTTTATTAAGCATTCTGTGTTTTATGTTAACAGCCAGAAACAGGAAAACAAATTGTAAAAATAATCTGATGGATATTTTCAAAATGACAGCATCAGACATTTTGAAAAATCTTTTGTGTTGGAGTCTTTGTTGACATTAAGTAAGGTTTAAGTTGCTGAGCTTACTGTTAGTGTCCTCAGATATGAATGATAAACACACCCTGCACGTAAAAGATCAGAAGATAAACACACACATAAAAGATCAGAAGATAGAGAAAGCACTTGTAACAGCTTTTAAGTCCTTTAAGCAAAAGAGAGTTGTTGATTATCTATAGTGGATAGTGAAGAGCACCTGAGAAATACTCTGGTTACAGTAACTTCTCAGTGCTTTACCAGATTGTTTTGGTCCGTCAACCAAAAAAAATATTTCCTTGATATCATTATTTACATGAAATTAAGTAGATATAGAAATGAAGGAACCACATCTGAAGCCTATTTAAAAAGCACTATAAAGCTGAAGGGAAGTTCCCCAAACTGAACACAGGTTAGATTACAGCGTTTGAGTGTGTGTTGAGTGAGACACTTTAGGCCTCCTGGATGGCAGCCCCTCTGATAGGTAAACCAGTGTCTGTACTTTAGCAATCAGTTTCTGCTGCCCCTTTATCCTTGCTTCCTCCAGACTTGCTAGCAGGTTACTCTCAAATCATCTTTGCCAGGTGGTCAAACCCACGAGGCATTCTTAGCTTCCATTTCTCAAAGACTTACAGCCTTGAAAAGCTGGTATGCTCTGAGGAATAATTCCCCCTGAAGTTTAATTTAAATGGGCAACACAGTTTAAAGAAATCATTGTTACTAGTCCTGTTTCCTCATCTCATCTGTGAATTTTATCTTGCTGTGAAAGGGGAGAAAAAAAAACCGAATGTGCATCTGTGACAAATTTCACAATCTCACGGACAGAATGATTCATCTGTATAATATCAGATCCCCAAATTATCCCACTTAGCTTGCATGCATGTGGGTACGTACGTTCTGACCTTGCTTCTCAACTGTTCATGTCAGTACATGGTTTTCTTTAATATATTAATGTTTTTCACTTCAAAGTAAACTGTAAGAGTTATGAAGGCCCAGCAACAGTTATGACATCCCCTCTCCTCCAAAAAACCAACAATCCCAAAACAAAACAAAAAAATTGTTTAAAAGAGATAGTAGGTAGTTTTGGTATTTATGATAGTACTGTGAAAGATGATGTACCAAAACAACAAAACCAAACACAGGCAAGGAAATGGATACCACATTGGGCATCTAATCACAACCTGCAGATCTTGAGTCATTATGCCAGATATGTTTCTCAGTATCTGTATAAATAATAAATTTTGTGAAGTCTGCATGCAGCGTAAATGGTAATTTACTGTGTTCCTTCAAGTCCTCAAAAATAGTACTAGTTGCAGTTCAGAGTCCGCACATCTGTTTCTATGTTACAGAGGTGTTTAAGCAAGAGCAATAGCGCTAGACAGATGACACACTAAAATGTTTTAAAGTGCATGTACAGGGAAATAGAAAGGCACAAGAAACAATTCAGTGCAAAAAAAAAAAAAAAGGGAGAAACTAATAGAGCATCGCAGTACACAGATAGAAACAAATGAAAATGTAGCATTTGACTTTAGAAGGAACAGTTGCATCAGTGCTGCTCATGTCACTTGGAGTAAGGACAAGTCTAAGGCCACCAAGCACTAAAATCTGTGAAAATTCAGACCTAAACATGTGTTCTGAACACCAAATCACTCCAACAGCTGATCCAAAGATGGAAAACCTTTGACCTAGCAAATTTTCCTATCTAAACTGTAGATGCTGAGCAGTAAAACCCTCTGCAAAGCACTATTACTGTCTGCTGTTGAGAACACCAGTAAGAGCAGCAGTGTCTCAACAACATAAACATAGTAATTGTCAGTCATTCAAGCCACACAAAAAATTATTTTAAGAGCACACAGAAATAAAATAGACATACAATCATAAAACAAACAATTAAATTAAAACAGACAAATAGGTACACAGGAAGACAAAAGTCTTGGTCTACCCCTTTCAGGTAAGCACACAAACTTTGGTATATGTACAATAAAATATTTATTGTATATTTAGATATATATAGTGTATATATTTTTATTGTATATTAATATTATATATACATATATTTGAATATTTATATACAAGCTTAGTGTTTTCCTTCACCTTAAGAAAAATTCCATTCTGAATTGGAAAAACCTTTCTAATTAAAAACCAGTAGTTACAGCAGAATCGTTTTCTATTGACACAGCAGCAATTTTCAGGAAAAATACGTTCAATAAAAATATTTCTGATCAGCTTAACTGTGTCAAAAAATTAAAAGTCAGAAAAGAGGCACCATGGCAATCCTCCAGTTTTGAGCAGGATAGGGCCTTTATTGGCCTGGGTGAGGGAGCAGAGGCACGTGGGGCCATGGCTGCTTGGTGAAGAAGGCTGTGCTGCAGAGTGGGTGTAAGGGAGAATGGAATGTAGGGAAGAAGGATGTTTGCAATGAAGGGAGGGAGGGAGAAGGAGATTTTCACATTAGAAAGGATACCCTATATATGGTATGGTGCATATGGGGAGATTGGATAAACTGACCAGAGCTATGCTAGTCAGATGTTTTTTCTGCTTTGGTTTGTAGATTGCTTATATGGATAGCAGTCCAAAATTTTTAATAAAACATCAAGGCACTGAGGTCCAGAGCTACAGAAACCCATAAAGATTAATCTTAAGTCTTTAGCCATAATTACATTGTGCTTTGTTTCCTCATTGTTTTCCAATTTTTTTTTTTTAATATACAAGCTTCAGTGCAACAAAAGTTAGCATCAAAAGTTAGCAAAGTTAGCAGTGGACTCTTCTATCTCTCCTCATATCAAAAAGGGGATAAAAATTCATTATTTGTTTATACGGACAGTGTAAAACTGTCTTTGAAACCGCATTTTTCATGCCTGTTAAAATATTATGTTTTCCAGATTTCACCATAATGTTTCCAAAGAAACTGAAGAAGAGCAACAGATAACTGTAATTCTTCCACTTAGATTTTCAATATGCACACTATCAGAACCAAGAAAGTAAAATGTGACTCTGGTACTTCTATAGACCCACATGAGAAATTGGTGAGGTAGACATAAAATAAAATTTCTGTATCCTTCTGTTCACAAGGACAATTTATCTAGAACATCCATATAAGCACTAGAACAGCTTTCAAAGAAAGATTATTATAACAGTTATTAAGATATGAAGCAAATGATGAAAATGTGAAATATCAACCATTCATTAAAACGAACAGAATGAAAACTTCTAAATACAAAAGCTATAATTAAATATATTCATACATCAATCAGACCACTTTGGTATAACTGATGTATTGTCACCTAATTTTTTCCCCCAAGTCTTGCATAATTTTATTTCTACAATTAACTGAATAGGCTAAATGCTTTCCTGAATTTTTCAGACTAATTTCTTTCTAACAAACCTGTCTTCTCTGAAGATACTAAAATGTATTTCAGACTTGTTATTTTCTGATAGATGTACATAGTAAATTTACTAATACCTACAGGATTGATGAGATTTCTGTGGTTATCATGCTCCATGGAATTAAAGAAATATCAAAGGTTATTGCCCTGATAACTACACCCCCCAAGAATTACCACTTATTTTAGATTATTGCAGTAGGTTGTTTAATAGGGAAACCTGATTAACCTGAAGAATATGCTAAGCACCAGTATCCCACATTCAAATAATACTAGGGAGCTCAAAATTGCTAATTCACACTAAGGACCAAATAGCCTCTGTGAATTATTGAAGCAATTAAAAACACAAAATAAACACATCGAAACGAAGCATTAGCTATACTTTCCTCATTTAAAATTGAAATTAAACTAGGAGCATATTATGTAGCATACCACTGTTTCTGTTACCATGGCATTTACAGTACCAGACAAATAGCTATGTTATTACAAAATATCTTTTTGAAATAGTGTTCTTTTTAAACAAAAACTTTGTGACAACACCCTGCTGTAAACCTTCCATAAGAAACAGAAAGGTATTTCTGTAATTTACTATTCAAGATTCAGAGATTGATATTAAATAACATTTATGATACTGATGCACATGCTTTTTATTTTCATGCAGAATGTGAGTCTATATATAACTGTTTTAGACAATAAGTAGTAATTACAACTGTTTTCTACATTCAGAGAGACGAAAAGGCTTCCCTGTGTAACGTGCCCTCAGTCAAATTAGATGGTACACAAAAAACATGTGTACATAAAAATGATAAATACTGCATAAGCTATACAGAAAACGCTTCTCATCTAGAGCTTATTCATAGTTACCCTCATGGAATCTCATTTCAACGCAATACAAACAACACTACAGTCTGCCAAGCTTCCACATCATTTCTATGAAAGCATCAAAGGTGAAGATTTCCAGATTGGTTCCCAAGTACAGATTTGGTGCTGACTTTACTGAAAGGCAAAGAAGAACATTACCTGACTGGACTCTGTTCCAGCAACACTAAGATCTTGAATGGATCTGCGCCTCTGCTGTCCGTTTCCTGCTGGGAAAAAAAAAACAAAACAAAAACAAACCAGTGAAATATATTCAGAACAAAATAAGAAGGGTTCGACTGTTGCAGAGGAGCTTGGAATTTGTACAAATCCACAGAGACAAAGTGAGAGAGGGGGAGAGAGAGACAGCTGCAGAATTTTAACCCAAAACATGCTGGCCTGTCAACAAAAAGTATACCCTAATACAATAACCACTCCTACCACATGAATAGCTGCAGCACTCTACTCCACCATCTTCTGTCACATGTATTTGGTCAGGCTTAGTACTTGGGGCAGGAGCTGATGACGACATCTATTTCAAGTGCCTTACGTTATGGGGATTTCTAAAAGCTAAACCGCGAAGATAACAGGCTGCCAGCTTTAACCTGTTGCTCTTTGGCTTGCTCAAGGAACACAGCAAGGACTTCTGCCTGCGTGCTGCTCCCCTCAAGAAAACTAGGAAGCGAAAGCACTTCCTTCTGGTGTCCTGTCTCCTTCAGAGGAATGAAACTATGTCCTATTCTCATGCTCTGAGAAGTGTGAAAAGGGGACCGTTCAGCTAAATCACATCTCACCATCAACCTACGAAGCACAATGCTGTAATCTTTTCCTCTTCTCCTTCCACCTGTTCGCAATTATCCAGCAGTGACAGCTACATAAAACAGTTTAAATTTCAGCACTGACACGCAATCAAAGGCATTTTCAGGAAACAAAATCTCCTTAAAAATAAAAGGAGATTATGCAACAGAATCTCCCTGGCTACTTTGATTTTTATTACAGTGATTGTTTATATTATCTCTTGAGAGCAGGTCAGCTGTCCAAAAGGAAACACCAAAATGTCCTGAGTAGCAGCTGACAATGCTCAAAATTCTTGCTCTTAGCTCTGCATTACGTAACTCTGCTACTGGAGGGGAGCATCTGAAACATGTATTGCAGCCGTGGCAGCCCCTCGCCCAGCGGCCCTGCACTCAGCAACCAACAAAGCTCACTCAAAGCCCTGCAAAAGGCATCATATTGCTGACCTTTTAGATACTTCTCATTCAGCATCATTCCCACAACTCCAAGCCTATCCTGACACGTGTTTTGAATTGCAACAGTTACTACAAAAATGTAAGACTGCTTAATATTGATATATTTAATAAGCCTTTAAGTTTTTAAATACATGTACTATTACATGTAGGAACACACTACCACAAAAAAACAATACAAAATTTTTAGTGTCACTTTATCAGTTTGTCATGACATTTTAAAATTTATAGAAAGTACTATAGGAAACAAGCATATAAGAAAATCAAGCAGGATTCTAAAACAGGAATATACTTTTTGCTCTCACTACAAATGGATTTGAATTGCAACTGTTCTGTGGTCTTGATCTATTGCTTCTGAAATTCAGGGAAAGTATATACTTACCTAATCAACAACAGCTAAGTTGTGTTTAATACTTTGACACTAGGGATCTTGTGAATGACAAATCTATGTCAAAATGTCTGAACTTGTTCATTTGCAGTGAACTTTTTCACTGTGTAATCATTTAACAAACAAGATTATACATTTAATAGAATTCTATGCTGTGGATACTTCATCTGGCTGCCACAGCTCATCTCAATATTCAAGATACGTGCGATCCACCCACAACTGATACAAAATTATGTGCACATTTCATTCAACAACATTGTTATAAAATTAGCTCAGCTGAAATAGGCTTGCAAAAATATCTGAAATTCTCATTTCAGATTAGCAACATTTGTGAATTTAAAGAACCCAGCACATGTGTTGCTGAAATATTAGAACATGGCTGCCAAAATGTTAAAATAATCAGGGTGGGGTGCAAGAAAGAAAAGAAAATGCCTTGCGGGAAGTGAAGGGGTGGGGAGGAAAGAGGGGCCAAAACTACTGTGTTGTAAAAAATGAACACCTTTAAATGAAGTATCTTCAAGTTAGTAGCATGAGGGAAGAGCAAGCTCTACTAGGCAATGCCATTTTAATTAGTGTAACTACTGCAGACATCTGGCAAATAGCTTCAACAAGGCAGAAACAGACTACAAATCAACAAATACTTATTGCTCCAGATTAAAGACAAATTTCAATTGAAAAATATACTATACAACACAACAGAAAGTATTTATTTGAAAAGATCACGGTTACTTCTTTATGCTTTCCTCTCCCAGTTTTGATCTTGTTCTTACCTCTATGTCCATATTAAAACAGTTTTTCCTCATTATAAAAACTAAGAGATTTGTGCATGGACAGAAGTTAATCCACAGTAACTTGATGCACAGTGTCAGGCTTTTGGTGGTTTACAGGATTTTAAGATTAAAAAGCAAATGTCACAAACATACTTCATGGCCTCAGAAAAACCCATTTCACATAGTGGTGTTTATTTTCTAAAATTAAATTCTAAAGGAACAGGAAACTTCCATCATGTCCTGCCCCACATACTCCAGGCAAAAATAAATTCTACAACTTATTAAAGCTTTTGATCACCACCCCCACCCGGCCGCCAAATATCCAGATCAGCTATGACCTCTTCTCCCTGCCCTTTAGCAGATACTTGAGTCTCCTTTTACACTTTCTTATTTACTCACAGTCTTCTCTCTTCCTTACACACCTAGAAGGCTCAAGGCTCTTTCACAGTGCAGGCTGATCAGTGACTGTAACAGTGCTACAAGACATTTTGAAGAAGTTAAAACATTGATCTGAATTCCAGAAGAATGAAGTGATCTGGGAAGACAAGGGTGGGATTTCTGGCATACACTGATTTTAAAAGTAGATAGAAAAACTAAAGACCAACAGCATCCATCATTCCGATCCACCTTCTAAAGACCCTCTACAAAATGTGTCTATCTTGAGTAATCATTTATGCAGTGTCAATGCTATAAAAATTGTAACGCTGTGGCACAGTTTTAGATGACAAAATTACAAAGCCAAATGCACACATGCTAAATGCACGAGATATCTAACATTGCCAGTGAAGAGAAGGCTGTACCTGTAGGTATATTAGCTAGATGCTGTTTGAATGGTTTCTAACAAAAAAGTATAAAACCTAGAATTCAGATTTTTTTTTTCTTTAAACATAAAGATACTTAAACCTTTTGTTTAAGGTTTTTAAAATATATATAGGATTTTTAAAATATATATATGTATATAAAAATAAAGTTGGTGCTTATAATCTGTATTATACATACTGTAAATTAAAAA
>VZTE01003864.1:1587999-1617219 GCA_013397775.1 Eulacestoma nigropectus | reverse complement strand
AAAAAAAAAAAAAAAGAATTGATACGTCACTAGGCTATCTGGTTGCAGGATACCACCACTGCAAATTCATTTGCTAAATTGTTACACAATGGAGGAATTATTTGATTCATTTTTCATTTCTAAGTTTTGTAAGCTAGTAACACAAAATAGCATCTTAAACGAACAAATAGTTCTATTCACCCTTATCATACTTATTTAGAAAGAAGAGCAAATATATTCTAAAAACTTCCCCTTCTGCCAATATTTTACCTTTAATTGACAAAAACATGTATTTTACGACCTTGGTAGCATAATCAGTTCATGGACGAAATGCAGTTGAGGCAACACATTATGAAAACCCCCAATGATAGCAGATGTAGTACTCATACTTCCAAAATAGCCCTGCCCAAAGCAGCTGACTCACGGTAACATGCCTGCCTGGTGCCTCCCCTCTCTGGGCAGCAGCTGCTCTACCATGTGCTCAGCACAACTCCAGGCAGCAGCACAGACCGGCACTTGTGCGGCTCCAAGGACAGGGACGAGCTGCTCGCCCTATCGAGGGACGTGACCAGGGAAGTTCGGAGGAGCTGGGTCTGTGGCAGAAGTAGTATGGAACATAACTGGGTGGGATTGAGATGGTGGTGACAGTTTGGGGGTCTTGGAAGTTTAGGGATCTAGAAACTGAAAAGTGTGTTTAGAGGCCCGAACTGAGAGCCTTGTGCTGAGAGAGTAAGGAAAGGAAAGAAGTGAGAAATATACAGATGAGTATAATTAGTTTACTGGGCAGATGATCACATTCTGTCATGTAATGATTAATCTCATTTTTTTCTGGCTTTGGGATTATTACTGGAAAGCTGTTCTGTCAACCAGAAAACTTTCAATATAAAGCCCAGATTTATTTGCAGACAATTTACACATTTTTTTTTCTGTAGTGCCAATAATGTCTTTTAGCTTAAGTAGTTCTCTCTTCCTAGTTTTTAGCTGTAGATTCATCTATAGATTTATTAATTCTCAGCTTTCGTTTTGTGGGCTAAAAATAGCCATGGTTTCAGATTTGTTTTTATACTCTCTATACCACTCTTATCCTAGTAACTCTTATTCATATTATTTCAGTGCATGTATGTTTCTTTTATATGGCTGACCAGGACAGTATGTTGAATTCCTGATTCAAATTCAACAAGGGCCAGTAATAGCATCAGTGCTTCTTTATCTTCCCTGGAAATGAACCTTAAGATTTCACAGTTTTTCACAACTACATTAGATTCGTGGCTTATACTACCGGGATTAATCTGCATGCATGTGCTACGGTCCCATGTCATCTTATTAACAGAAATTGTTTTTAGTGCATGACCCTGGATTTTACCCTATTTCTATTCAGTCATAACAAAATTCTTTCTATGTGATACTCTAATGCTCTTCTTAATGAATAGTTGTTTCTGATAAAGTATTAACAGGGAATTTTATTATCGCTCATTTGACTTGAATACCTTAGGAGTAAATTTTGAGAAAATTCATTAATATGCTTGCTCCAACTCCTATACCTTTTATAATTTCTACAAGTTTCTATTTCTTTCATATGTATTTCAAATTATCTTGGAATTCCCATCCTGTCAAGTTCAGTTAAAACAGACCAGGTGAAGAATTTGTAATGACTGCCTCTGCCTAACTAAGAAAGCAGAAGACTGGTACATTTTATTTCATTAGAACAACATGGTATTTTATTTCACTGACTTCTTCATTATAACCTAAAAGTTTCAAGGTTTCTTGGAAGCCTCAGTATTGTTATGGGCAGACAATGCACACAGACAAGAGGCACTCATTAGCTTCTAGAGCTTATTTACCAGGCTCCCATCATGAGTAAACATTGAACCTGGACAGAGGTCTTCACTTTTGCTGTCCCTGCTTTCTCAGGATTTCATTTATGTCAGTGTAGGCCAGGACCACTTGAAGGTCACAGTGGAAAGCTACTCTAGTAAACTTTTTTGCCAATCTGTTAGCCTCACTGCCAAAGAGGTTTTCTTTTCATGAGTGCTATTGCTCTTTGGAATCTACTTTTTCATATTCCGTATTTTTTATGTAATCTTCAATAAAGTTATTTGAAAGTTTTGTACAAAATTATCTTTTGCATTCAACTTTGTAATACCAAACAATACCAATATCTACAAGGAAACTTCCTCAGATGACACAAATTTAGAATAGGAGGGCCACAATTTTTAGTGGATTTCTAGATACTGTCACTTGCATTTCCTGCCCCTGACATACAATTTTGAAGTGACTTGCATACTGTTAATGGTACACTTATCACAGTTTGGGAATGATTATACTTATTTTTAGGCTTTCGGAAGTATGAAATGAAAGAAAGAAAAATGACATGCTACTAAACTATAAATAGACTGGGGATACATGAGAACTATTCATTAAAGTCCCAAATGATATTACCATCCATGGTGCCTGATCATATTAATTTTTTTCCTATCAGAAGCCTCTCCTAGTATTTTTAGTCTTCATTAACTTAAACACAACAGCAATACCTCATGCACACACATTTTAGCTCTAGAAAAGTGTAATCAAATATAAGAATTACACAGACTACGTGTTAATGTTTTAATCACAAATATCACGTGGATTTGAAATTCTGTATGTAATTTATCTTTGTTTTTTGTTCTACTATTATCTGATTAAAAATGGGAGCCCAAACACAAAAAAGATCAGGGCGAAACAATTACCTAAACAGGAATTTTTCAACTTAGGTCCATTTTCACCAAATAAGGTACTGCAATACAAGACTGCATATATAGTTTTGCTCTAGAAGAAGACTCTGAACATCAAGATCATAAAGGAAAAAGTCCTTTAGCAGTAGAAGTAAATTTGAATTAGAAGATTGAATCATTTACTGATAAAAGTAAGTTTGTAATAAAATATCATGCTCCTCTTTACAGAAGCCTTATGAAAAATTTAGTGGGATAATTTCTGGGCCTGCCCTAAAGCAACTGGAGCAAGAAGTATTTTAGCAGTCTGATCATTATTCTGGCATCTTAACCAACTGACCCGTTCACCTGGGCTGCGATACCTGGTATGATGATCTCAGGGACATCCAGAATGTTGCCAAATGAAGCAGTTTTACGATGGCCTCGTTTAGGCTTGGAATAGGCTGAAAAAATACACATATACAATACACATGCAAAACACTAAAATGGCAAGAGCAAAATTATTAAATTCCTAATACTGCATTGTTCATATACTTGGTTAAACTAGAGTTCATGCAAAAATGTGTCATGCAGAATAAACTGCATTGCCTTCCACTCATGCTTACACGTAGTAAAGCAACTGTTAAAAAGCAAAAAATGCAGAACTAGGCATCATTACAACACGGTGTAATTAGTTATAGTTAGCAACACAAAAGTCAAACACAGAAAGCAGCATGGCAACACAGAAGGGAAAACCAAATGTAATTATCCAAACAGAGAACAAATTAAATTATTTCAGTTCACCTGTACATTCAGGAAAAAATATTGATTGCCTGAACTTAACTAACATTTTCTCTTTAGTGTTGTGTACAAACTACTTTATAAAAAGTCTAATAGATGTGTACTTCTGTTTCTTTAAATCACCTCCTTTCAAAGCAAATCTCATCTATTTCTGAAAAAATGCTTATTTTTATTACATTTGACAATCATTCCTGCCGGTTACTCTTTTGTCTTACTAGTGAAGATTTTTTGTTTTGAAAACTGAGTATCACTACCAGCTTTTGCATTTTTGAATCATGTTCAAGAAACACTATACACTTTGAAATAAAATCTACTCATACTTCCTTTTTATTTTACTACTTCTGTAGTTTAAGATAAATAGGTCCTATTTAGAGATAAATCTGAATACATCTCCCAAAGGTAGAACACTGTAGTATACTCATCTCAGTAAGTAATGGTGATGTGCATTACATTATTTACTCTTACATTTAATCTACAGGAAGATGGAACAAGAATAAATAATTTTCAACCTGATTTAACAACAGCCCAATTCTCACCCAGCCACACAATATTTTTTCAGGTTCACAGCATATTATTTCTGTCACACAGTTAACAAGATTAAACAAAGAAACCAAAACCAATATAGTGCTGTTTCACCTCTTTTTGAAAAAGTTACGGTCAGATGTGCTTGACCTCATTTCTCATAGTCAACTACTGCATGAAGTGATTTCTTTAAAAAAATACCCAAAGAATCCCAAACCAAAAATAGTATGTTCAATATGTACTTTTATTTCAAGGAAAATAAACCCTACAGTCATAACAAAAAAAGCCAAAAATCCCTTTGATTATTCTGAACAGTAATTATTATTTCAGAGCAATGTACTGAAAGAAGACAAACTAGGAAAATTAAAAACTTGTACAAAGGAGGGCCAGGTTATCTCTCCTAATGTCAAGAAGGTACATTAAGAATGTCAGTGACCAATGTGAGTCCTGACATAACCAGCATGGTGTTATTACCAGGTTAAGTACACAGCTGCCTTCTGAGTTAAGAAACCTTTAGAGATATTCAGGGTGAGATGTGCTACACAATCATCCAGTCAAAGACTGACAATACAAAAGACAGATTTTGGAATAAGGCTTTAAAATAAAAACATGAAAGTAAAAAGAATTTAGGGCAAGATAAATATTATTTCAGTACCTCAGTATTTAGTAAAACAAGATCCCAGAGTAATCATAACACAATGAAGAACAAAAATGAAATAGCCATGGTGCACAAGAAAGTCAGAATTTTGATGTGTAATTCCTTATTAATTGCAGCTACTCGACTATCCTAATTTTCAGATTGATAGACAAATACTCAAACAGCTAAATAACTAACCAAAGTAGTTTTGTTTGATTATTTAAATCTGTGGTTATATACCATAACACAAAAAACTTTCACATATGAAACTTAAAACCTGAAGTTTATGTAGATTAACAAACAATATCTTTGATGAAGAAAAGAGACAAGAAAGTGTTTGCCAAGTGTACACATTTTTATTAGTTCACTCTTTTGGGATGAATCAAGATTGTTTTCACCATAAAATTATGTATTTATACTTACAGATAAATTCTAATTCTCTCAAAGATTTAAGGTTTAGAAATGACAGTTTATATCTGAAGGGAACCTGGCAAAACACCTGTAGCTCTTCTTTTAACAAAAGACAATGCTCTCTTAACCTGGTGAATAAGATCTAATTACGTTTCTCATTATGAAATCTGTCAAAGTGGATTTTAAAACTTATTTGGGAACATGCTGAACTTTAAACCTACCTCTTAATTTCAAAAATATTATAGAGACAACCCTGAAGAAAATGTTATATAAATAATTATGCTAGCAGAGATGGAATAACACTATTTCAGATAAAAAGGAGAAAGTAGTGCATTTGGAATAGGAATGATATTTAGAAATCTCATAGTGCATTTTTTAAAAAGGTAAAAATCTAATTCAACAAAATCTCTAAAACCTTTAAAATACTCAAAATACTCAGTCTTGCTGAGCGTACAACCATAAATAAGAAGGCATTTCTCCCCCACAATTAATAAAGGACAATCAAGACTACATGAATAGCTTAAGTATTTTCATATGGCTACTGTTTTTAACTTTCTGTAAGACTATGCATGTTTTACATTTCCTTCCTTATTTCTTTCCAATTCCTTAGTCTACTCCCCAAACATTATTAAATTTTACCTGTGATGGAAGCTATTCTCGCTTCTATTTCAGACATGTCAGCACTCATCCTCTTGGCTTCTCCGGAAACAAGGGCTGACGGTGGTCGTGCGCGAACATCCGACAAGCTCTCAACACTGCTCCCACGAGATGGGGGCAAACTCAAACGGCCAGGATCACCCTGTCAGCAGTCACATTTTGTAAAAAGAAAATTCTGCAGATGCCCCTCCATAATATGCACAAGTATGTTACTACTGGTGCATTTTAAAAGTGACAAGATTTAAAATTTATAACACAATAAATAGCAATAATTTAACTATTATTGGTATATACAAATGAAATATCTGCAGCTTTGAAAATAATCTAACCTTACACAGATAAAAAGATCAGTAGAATCAGGCCAATATTGTCATAAGAGAATCTTTGTATTTTTGTATTTTAGTTGAAATAAACCAAGGTATTTTCAAAATTCACCTAAATGTTTAATCCTTTCATGTCATACTAATATTTTGGTTATAATTTAAGGCAGTAATTTTCAAACATATTTTTTTAATCTAATAAATCCCTTAAATAAAATGAACAATTTAACATTTCACTGGAGATCTTATTAGAGCCTTCCAGTCTACCTTTTTGGAATCATACAATGTTTTTCCATCCCTTTTCATATTCTTCTCCTATTACTAACTGGATCAAATTTTGCACTATTTTGAATGAGGACACTCATGTTTCAGAGCAGATACAACACTTACGTCTACCCATGTCCATTTTGTTACTATGGTTCAAAACTGCACACGTTGCCTTACCGGCTGCTTGGCTGTGTTTTTGATTTGCTGTGCCAATTTTGACTCTAAACGTTTAATAGTGTCATTGGTAGAAGCTCCTTGGAAGTCACTTGGTTCCATGTTAGCATCGCTCTTGTTACTTGTGTTTGTAGAAGTGATGTCCATGAATGAACCTAGAAACCAGTAACAAGGAAAAGCATTTGAGAATGTCCACTAAAAATACTGAAGTGCATCTCTTCACAGTAGAGCTCTCAGAAGTCTAACCTGCCTTTAAAGCAACACTTCAGAAAACTTTTAATGAAAGACAAGTTTCAAGACTGCTACAGATCCATTAGTATAAGAAGCAACAGGAGTGAAAAAAGAATACGTAACTAAATACTATGGTAGCATTCTGAAGTCAATCTTTACGTCTCCTTGAAATTGTTAGACTAGCTGTTATATTAACAACACAACAGCAATCTCATTCACAATTAATGACAAAGACCATCATTAACCACAGAGGAGCACAAATACCTGAAAAATATCAGCTAATATATATTCAAAGTTTGAAGTGATAAATTATGTCTTAAAATCGTGCGCTGAGAGGTGGAGAAAAAATAGTAGTCAGTGAAATGCTACAGCTGCAAAGATTTTGTTAATATAAAGGTCACCAAGCTGCAAAGTAGCCAGTGAAGCTTTATCCAAAAAACCAGCAGTTTATTTGAAGGTAGAAAATAATCCAACCAAGCAGAGGAAGCTGAAGACATGTAAGATTAAAAATTACTAAAGTGGAAAAAAAAAGTACTCTAAACAATGAGGATGATAAATAAAATAAACAATAACAATAACAATAAAAATGATCTTAATTTTTTACTATTAAAAGGATTTCTCTGAGGGCAAGACTACCTGAAAGTCTAGTCCACATTTTGTTCCATCCACCTTTCTAGTGATCTTTCTTGCATTTATTTTAAATTACTGTATTTACTGCATCTTAACATAAAACAAATGCAAGTTTAAATTGTGGCGATAGCAACTTAAAGCAGGTGCAGCTTTCAAGAATAGTGAGAAATTTTAAATCGACAACTCCTAAACATTACATATGAGTAAAAGGGTGTCACTCACTAGCAACATTCATGGGGAAAAAAGAGACATTAAACCTGGGCATTTGGAGACAGCTTTTATTATACGCTTTTTCTTCATTACAGGTACACTTCAGCAAAACCATTTGACTGAGAACTCTAAATACGATGTGGTATGAGGTATTAACAAAATAAATAGGGTCTGCTGATGCTTAAGATTTTGGAAATCTTTTCCATTTTGAGTTCAAAATCAATATAAGAACGTGCTTTATAATCTATTTGCACCATTTCATGTTGCTGTTCTTTTTCTCTACCTTATACAAATGTACCTGTGCTAGTGGCAGAGTTGCTTTGGCCTTCATCTGAATACTGGCAAGGATACTGCAGAGGTTCATCAGCTCCTGGAAAGTACTGTGAAAGAACAGTAATTATTTGATATAAAAGTAATTAAAATAGTTTTAAAATTATTTAAATAATACCTCATAATTTATAAGTATAAATTATGTATTACATTTATAATAATTTATTTAGAAGGTAAATGAATGCAATTATTTTTAGTAACATGTTAGATACACCTATGACTATTTGTTTATTTTCTCAAATCCATTATGAGTTATTATACCCCTTCAAAGAGGGTATATATAAAAATATATAAAAGACAAATTATTTCCCTTCTGTACTGCAATAGTTTGCTAATTTTTGTCAAAAGGAGAGAGGCAAAAGAAAACATGCAAGCCCACCTTTGGAATGGGGTGAAAGGCACACCTTTTGTAAATCAATTTCCCAGCTTAATAGTTTAAGAAATGATTAAAATACTTAAATAAATTTTTTATACCCGCATCAAGTGTGTCATTATTTTTACAATTTCCTCCATGGATGGTCGTTGTGAGGGATCCTTGGACCAACAACGGGTCATTAAACTCTCAATTGGTTTAGGTAAATTTTTGATCAGTGGTGGCCGAGTACCTGTAATTGAAAAACATCCTTAAATTTTTTAAACAGACTATAAAATAACCGAGAGTTTCTGATCTCTCTCCAGTACTTTGCTAAATAAATGAAGGAAAACGCAGAGGTAATTGTAATCTGAAGGAACCGGCCTGTACTTTATTTTCTCTCTTACAAACAAAAACTGACAAAAAAAGTTCCTTTGCACTACATAGCAGCAGTAGAAAAAAAAATAAACTGTTCCTTCAGTACAGGTTTGAATACATTCATTGACTGACCAAATACAGCATATTACAAAGGCTAATGAAATGTTACTTCTTTGTGAAGAATAAAGTTCTAGGCCAAACTAGGAAGCAAGTAATAACAGTCTTTGGTTCCTAATGCTGTATTCAGAAGGAAAAAAAAAAAAAAAAAAGAAAAAATCCAAAAGACACAAAGTATTTTTGAAAGCTGATTTTGCTCCTAAGAATGTCCGGAAAAATTATTAGGCACTGGAACTACATATTTTTGTGACTTTTTCATGGCCTACACTCATTTTTAATAACATTTTACTTCAACTATTGTATAACTATTCAGCTGGTTTTTGGTTCAAGTTCCTCCTCTTATTACAATTTCAATTAGAACAATTAATGGACAACCAGTTGTGTTTGATATATGAGACACACTGATGGTTTACAAAGAAAGCAGTAAGTATTTAAGAATATATCAAACAGAACAAGTAATACATGAAGTAAGAATACCACAATAGTTTTAAGTGAGATGAAGTGCACTAACACTTCCTTTTTAAAAAGGAGGAAAAGGAAAATGGAAAAAGATGAAAAAGATAAAATTTTAAAGCAAAAGTAGGTACGGATAGGGAATTTTAAAGTATACTCCCACACCTTATTGAGGCTTCCTGATTTACTATTAGATTTACACTTAGTTTTACAGTTAATGCTTTTATGCAAGGCACTTATCACTCCTAATCTCAATGTTCAATGTCCTTGAAAAAGTGGAGAATCTCCTTCTTCATACAAAAATGCCATTTGCAAACATCTCTCTTTGTGCATTATTATGACTATAATATTCATTGATTCTATCACTGTCTGCACCATTCTCTTCTTTGAATAGGATATGCCTGTGCTCACCTTAAGGGTCTATTCTTTACTACTGAAGCAATGACACTCAGGCAGAATACCAGCCTTCATTGCTCGTTTGTTAATTTTTTCTTCCAAAAAGTTTGCGCTTGCTATGACGTTGTCTCTCACAAATGGCAGAAACTCTTTGCAGACATTCACTGAACTACTTCATTATCACCACCTTATTACTCAAAATACTTTATTTTGCCATGGTACCTAAAAACACAGCAGTAAAAAGTAACACCTCTAGCATGAAGATACCACAGTCTACTCTACTACCCTGACCAATGCTACACCACTGCTTTGAAGAAAGCAGTCCATTTGAACACAACCACTGTGCCCTGTTCACTGTAAGCTCCTGAAAGTCTGTTCTGTATAGTACCTAGCACAATAGCGTGCTGCTCCATGAGTGCAGGTACCTAGGTATAAAGGTAAAACCATTCACACAGCAGAATAAAAAAAAACAAACCCCAAAACACCACAGACGAAAAACAAAGGTAACGTTTTTAATGCCTAATGGTCCCAGGTGAGGTTTCATAGTTTCTAACACTTCCAAACACAGGTTAAGTTACTTAAAGTTACACATTTCTTGTAGATGTCAAATTAAAAAGAAATAAAAGAAAGATAATGTAGCTAATAAGATCATCATTCAGCCAGGTAAGACGTTTTTCTCAGACCACTTCTAAAATGGAGTGTTGCAATAATGAGGACATTGCTCTTTAGCCTTCTTTGTTCATACACCAGTTACACGCAGCAAGCACTGTAGCAGCCAAGTAACTCAAAACACACACTGACACTAAAGTGGCAGTGTCTAACTATTTAGTCCTTGTGACAAAAATGCATATTTAATGAAGCATAAAATGGAAACACTAGTAATTTAAAGCTGTACAGTTAAGAGTGTTTAGCAAATTCATAGGCCATATATACAACTTCAAATGCAATGAAGTATTTTCAACTCACCATTGTGAACTGCCCACATTATTCGGAAAGCTGGACCACCAATCTCATCAAAAGGTTTCCTACGGGTGATTACCTCCCAGAGAATAATACCCCAACTGAAAACGTCACATTTTTCACTGTAATTGCTACCTGGAAGAAAGACATCAATATAATTTGACTCTTTTCTATGCAGTACATTAAAAAGAAATACAGTTTGAGCATATCATAGAATCAGGTTGGAAAAGAGCTCGAAGATCATTGAACCCAAACTTTCGCTGAACACCACAATGTCAACTAAACCACGGCATCAAGTGCCATGCTGAGTCATTTCTTCAGTGCTTCCAGGGATGGTGCCTCCACCACTCCCCTGGGCAGCTTGCTCCAATAAATAAATAGCTCTACATACTTACTTTCACTTCACGTTTATTCTGCTGAGAAAAACCAGCTTTTCTAAAGCTGGCTGATTCACGATAACTTAAGTCTGAAATCACTTGACAGTATGACTGTTAAGAATGCCCCTCTCTGGGAATCAATCCTCGGAGTCATCTTGAAATGCTAAAATGCATCAGTTTCCTTATATAATATAAATCAATTATGTTTGTTTCCTCTAAATATTCTTCAATTCACTTCTTCCAACCTTAGTCACAATATGCCAGCCAATAACATGTCATATCCTTTACTCTTTATTAGTTACGGGTCTTCAGAAGAACTACTAAGTTACCAAATGAACAAATCAGGAGAGCCATCAATTCCTCACCATCTTATTTCCTCCTGGTTTCTTCTTCTTATTCTTTTTGTAATGTCATTACTTAATTAAAATTCTTTGGCCATAAGTTCGGTATTTCTAAGACTCCTAAGGTGTTGAAGACAGGTAGGTGACATAGAATAATAAATAAAAATGTTTTAGAGGCTACAAAGACAGAATGTATGCTTTGTAACCATAACTCATGCAAACGCTAATAAGAAATGCGAATGGCTAATGACATGAGAATAAATGTGCAAATATAAATTATAGGAGATTTGCTCATCTATCTTCAAACAAGGATTAAGATTGGCATATAGTGGCCAGGAGATTTTTTTGTTTATATCTAATCAGAAAGCATTATTCAAAATAATGACAAATCATTTCAGTAACAGTGGTATTAAAGAAGTCTAGTTTCATGTGAATACCCACCACACAGCACCAGTTGCAACAGGCTCCACCACCTGTGAGCCAGCGTCCTCTGCCCCCATACCTCTGACAAACCGTGCAAGGCAAACAGGCTGTTCTCTGGCCAGTTCTTGCAGTTCAGCCAGTTTGCAAGACAAACACAAGAAACAGGCTGCAGCACGAACCACAAGCCCTCTTTAAGCAAAGGCACTAATTTGGACTTTAAAAAACTCTCTAAGAATGTGGATCTCTGAAAATCTTTTCACCTGTATCAAAGTAGCTGAAAGTGACTAATGAGTTCAAAAGGTACAAAGAAGAAAAATAAAGCCACCTTCATCAGTCGGCTTATTTTCAAAGGTGCTGAGGAAAAAGAGCCATGTAAACAACGGCAGATCACTAAGGGAAGCAAAACAGACTCTACGCAGTCACAGCACTTCTGTAACACACAGCCTATGAAACTAAAGTAGTGCTATTTCCCTGTTTGAGCAGTGAAATTCTATTTTGTGGCTGAGAAGTCTTGGACTAATTCTGAAAAGCGAGAGTCCAAAAGAAGTGAGAGAGTATTCCACACTGTTTCCTTATGTGAGAGACTAAGATTGCACAGACATGATAATTCCTCAATTTATCCAATTATCCCACAGCAATTCCAAAATACTTCCTTCTAATAGGAGTTCTGATATTAGAATTGCTGTCTTTCGCTTCATCCTGATCTGAATCATATTATTTTCATTTAGATTACTTGATCTGTACAAGGCTTTAGGTGCCCTAATATTTAAAATGGGGGGAAAAATCTTAATATTACAGCAACTACTTCACTAAGCACCATCTTCTGCAACAGATACTTCTCATGCCTTTATTGTTCTCATCTAGAAACCTTAGTACTAGAACAGCACCAAATTAATATTAGCCTTTATTCCACTCTCGAATTCTGATGCAATAACACAAGCAAAGAAATTTTTAACAATTTTGACATTTGAAGTGGTTATTTTAGTAGTCTAATGACTGTTTCAAGAGTAATTTGATATGCTGCATCGTAGAAAATGCATCATACTAGATTCTTTCCTTTCCTTGATACCTGTGGTTTTATAATGATTTGCCTATTTATCAGTAAATGCTTTCAGTTAAAAGTACATAAAAACAACTTTAAACTAAAGGCTTTTTGCTGCTATCCAACAATACAAATGCAATACAAGATTTCTTTGTTCTGCCTTGCTGGATTCATACACCAGAGGAACTAGGATATGAACTGTAAATCCCTACTACAATACACTTATTTATATCCATTTTAGATTAAGATTTTTTCACCAAAAAAAAATCTAGCTTTAACAGTGATTGTTCAGTTGCTTATTTCTAAAACAAAAAAAAAATATCCTATTTATACAATTTAATTTAATAATAAACAAATGTTAAGAAAAGAAATGGTCCTGGCTAAAAAAATAGAGGAAGTGCCTGAATATAAAATGACATAATGGAAAATTTTCAGGCATCCGAGTGCAACAAATAACCCTTGGGTGGGTACTCTGAGCAATATATGGAAAGAAATGGCACCTTCAGAACAAGAGTTCCAAATTAAAGTTTGGGAGGAATCCTAAAACTGTATACGGACAGTCTCTGGAATAAAGACAGTAAAAGGAAAGAGGCCACTTGGATCTGTAATCTGGGAAACCACTGCTGCACATAGGCACTTTCCAAATATATCAAATCAAGGACACCTACTTCCTAAAGCAGAAGGATGACTTTTCCAGTCCATTGCTAAATTGCATTGATAATTAAGGTACTGACTGGTTAAAAGGTGTTTAATCTGCAATTTAATATCTACTGGATTATTTCTCTGATAATCATACAGCAAAATACCTATCTAATTATCAAGTATCATCAATCTCTCCCAATTACACTCCAAGAAATAGCTTGTTTTCCTACTTAACCAAATTAACTGGTATTAACAAATTCCTCAGTATGTAGGAAAGAGGAAGTACATCAAATCTCTAGATTACACAAAAAAGCAGATAAAGATGGGAGTTACAAGACAGTGGGGGATCAGAAAGAAGGCAATTATGTTCAATTTAGAGACACTAACAGGGAAATTCTAAAGTTAAAAGCTGATCAGAGTAGGGAGTGAAAGTAATGACAGTGTATTTAAATGCCACAAGAGTTTGAAATGATTTAAGAATCTTAAAAACAGCAAAACTGTGGGGAAAGAGCCCTCTGGCTGCATTTTACTTACAAAATAAGGAACTGCAGCTGTCTAAAAGTACTCCTTATGTAAATCTCAGCAATGACAAATAAAAGTTCCACATCTTCACGTAATTAAATGTCTAATATTAACATGAGAGAGTTGGTTCAGTACTGCTCGTCAAACCTCTGCACAATTGACAATATACACTTGTACATGTTTTTGAAAAAATGTTAGACTTCTACTAAAACTCTTTTAGTTTTTACCTCAAACTTTAGTAAACTTTATTTTAAAGATTACATGATGTTCTTATTCTTATATCACATTAATTCACAGTTGCATTCCTAAAAAGAAAATGTAATATTGACACTGAATTTTTATTACCTTCAAAAACTTCAGGTGCCATCCAAGCAGCACTTCCTTTGTTGTTGGTCATGTGTGTTTGAATATCACAGGCTGTACCAAAGTCACAGATTTTTAGAACTGTCCCCCCAGCTACCAAGAGCAAACTGTCAAAGAAAAAAAAGGATATTAAAATTGTAGAATGAAATAGTCTGATAACAAACCACTGATTTTTTTTATCGCAACAACTATCATTCTAATATAGGTGAATATCTTAGGCTTTGCATCTCAGTGCTTTGTTTTATAATTTGGGAAATACATAAGGTCATTTGTGTCTAATGTGAACATATCACATATTTTAAAGTAATCCAATGTATGCTGTAATTTATTAATATCTGTACATGCTAGATTTTAAATAAATATCTTTAGCCATGGTAAACCACTAAGTATATACTGACAAAATTAGTCTTTCAGATGCCAGGGGCTGAAAACCAACAAGTGCCGTAACAATTTTACCAAAAGAAGAACAATCAAGACTCCCACTAATGTCAGTCAATGTAGCCATTTATTTAAATGAAAGCACTCTAAGTTACATGTGAACAACTCTCTAAATCTAAACTGGGGAATACAAGGAAGAACTAAAGATTTAAATTGTGGCTTCATGTTATAATTTTACGTGGTAATAACTGCACGTTACCACCAAAAAGGGATGATTCTGCTGATCCTCAAGTATCTGTTTCTATCTAATTTGTGGAGCCAGATCTGAAGCTGTAAAATGAGTCGGATAACAACAAACTGACTGGCTAGAAAACTATTACATTTTGTTTCGGTGGAAAGTGATGGGAGCTTCTGGCAGGGGTGGCAGAACAGGCAGAAGGAGGGGATAAAGGAGGATGGCCATGTGGTGAAAGAGCTCTAATGCAACAGATTAAATATGATACTAGAACCAATCAACCCCCCACTGTTCTCTTATTGAACACCACAACCATTCCAAAACGGGAAGATTTTAAATGCCTCTGATTAGAAGCCCTATTCCTAATAAAATACTCTTCCATGATGCAGGGCAGAACCAGGGTATTTTTCCAGTTTAACAGAAAGTAACTGAATACAGTTCATTTTCTGTATCATATATTGTCATTCTGTAACTAAAGTTTCAAATGCACAGCTTTCATTTGGAATACTATACATCCAAAAGTTAGTATCAATTAAAGGTATTTCTTTTGAATGCAATAAAATTGTTATAAATGATCTTAAATACCAATTGTAAGAAAATATGAAAAATGAACCATAAACCTACTTTGGTGGTTTCAGGTCTCTGTGAATTAGAGCCTTTGGCTTCATACTGTGGAGATATGCCACTCCTTGGGAGCACTGTAAACACCAACTCATGGCATGTGCAGCAGTATAATGAGGCAGAGGTTCAGCACCATGCAGCACTGCAAAACAAAGGCACAAACTAAAAAGAACTTTATTGCATATTACAACAGATACAATGGAGTTAACAAAATACCAGTCAGAAAGCTCTACGGAATCTAAGTAATTACCAACACCTCATTACTGCAACTAGAAATATCCTTCTGTAGACTGTTAAAATAACAGAAATGTCAAAATATTTCCCATTTTTTAAAGTATACTTTCCACAATCTTTTATGTTAAAATTCAATATGAAAAGTGTTGCTTATTCTCAGCTATTCCTGGTAAAGTCTGTGTTAAACAAATGCTCAGGGAATTTACAAGTTAAGGAAGAACGCTTTCAGATGTTCCACTGGAAAACCTTAAATTACTTGTATAAAATATAACTGATATCAAGAACAAACCAATGGACTGAAAAGCACACTCCTTTCTCCTTAAAATTATTTTAAGAATTTTAAAGAACCACATAATCGTTGGAAGAGACCTCTGGAAGTTCACCAAGCAGGTCAAGCAGGCCACCTCCAGTTGGTTGCCCTGGACTGTGTTCAGGTGGCTTCTGAATAGCCCCAAGAATGGAAACATATTTATGAAACAACTTGTAGTTTAGATTATGTTTGCCCTAATACTAGCACTTTAACTCCAGGAAGTTGAAATGATACTCACCATTGTACAGAGAACCTCCTTCAGCATACTCCATAACAAGACACACCTTTGGGGGGAAGGGGACAAAAATAGGGATGTTTTAAATGTAGGGGCAGAAAACAACTGAAAGAGAAGTTCTTTGAGAGCAACTGCAAAGCCTCCATACGTAAGCTAATGAAAACTATATCAGTCAGTTTGAAATGTTATGTATTTACATGTAAGAAAAATCAGTTTTACACTTAGTTCTCATTGCAAGTTAGAAAATAAAATAATGACCTCCCCCCTCCTTAGACTTAAAAAGCAAATACTGTCTTCAAACTGCACTTCACTGTCCTTTGCTTTCTTCCTTTAGTAGCTTACAAAAAAAATTAGTTAAATACCTTGTCAAAAGAATTTCACTGGTACTAAGAAAGAAAAGGGATGCAGCGTTATTTTAAGCAATTAAAGAGTGCATACAAGAATTAGCTAAGGATACATCTGTCCTGTCACAGTACTCTCTTTTCTGCTTACACAATTTGTGGGACTTTTCGCAGCTGTGGCAGAAAGCAAGCAAATCTTGAAAATTGCATGTATGAAAATAGGAGCTGATTTACAAGCTATAATCATGTGTTGCTAATGCATTTATTTTTTGTTTTGCTGATCTGCAATTAACAGGACTGTAGATATGAATGTAACTACACATGTAATACACTAAATGCCATTTTGACAAACTGAAGTTTAACTGGTGTTTAGAAAGAGGTTTGGGGTGAAAAAATTTATTTTTCATAGCAGAAGAAATGAAGAACAAACACCTGTAAATATCAACCAACCTACATATCTGTACATTCCCTTATTATGGCTAAAACATAAAAAATACATAAAATATACGTTTTTAATATAAAATACATGTTCATTGATGTACATTGATGCTTGCATATGTTACGCTAGTCACCTTTTATCATACTGACATAAGCTGTAACTTACTGGGTTCAGACAGGCTCCATATAACTTGACAATATTGGGATGGTTTACTCGTGACAGTTGTCGAAGCTGCAATACAAATCATACAGTTTTAAACCATGGAAAAAAACTCCATGCTTTATTTTCATAGCTATAAATAATACACCACAACAGCAAGTACAGTTTTCTATGTCTGCATAACCCCAGATGGTGATTTTAGGAATTACAAGACTGATGTCCCTCTTTGCAATTTGATTTATGTAATCAGGTCTGTGTCAAACTGGAACTGTGTTTTAAAGAAAAGTTTGAAGAAATTACATTTAAAGAAAGTATTATTTTCAGGTTGTAGTAAAGTCACTCAAGTCACAAGCACTGTGCAACTATGACCTCTATAGATTTGGTGCTCCTCCTGGAGCCTTCAGTTTTGGACTATATAAAAATTGTCTGATTAAATAAAAAAAAAATCAGAATTACACTGGCTGTTTCCACAATATAGAAGATAAATGTTCTAAAATCCCCAAGCCCCCAACCCTATAAAATAATTTAATATTAAAATGACATAGTTCCAAGAACCTATTGCTGTTTGTACTGACAACTGTACTATTTTGCATTGTTTTTTTTTTTACCAGTACGTAGTAGAAGCAAGCAAAAAGGAATTTTTTTCCCTTTACCCAGACTTCTGAAGTAGTTTATGCTGTCTATAGAGCAAATGCTACTTTTACTATACACTTCAGAAGATCTAAAAAAATCAGAATGAAATATTTCAACTGATGCTTGCACTATGCAGGGTTTCCTGAATAGAAGTAATTACTGAAGCATTTCTAGGATTATCTACTCAGATCTTTTTCAAACACAAAAACCCAAAGAGAGTGATCAGACCTACTCAGTGATAAACTAGACTGAGATAATTAACCTTAAAAACTTTCCATGGTAATGAACAACATATCAAAATTTACAGAGAGGCCCATCACAAACATACTTTTTCCAGCCCTTTAGTGTGTTACATTTTACTAGAGTTAGTTCTAAATCTAAGAGTTTTATTTTTAACATATTTTGTATATCTTGAACACCCTAAATTATAACTGAATAAATACTAAGCAGCATATCACAATATATCTCATTTAAAGTAAACATTTGATTCTGGAAAATACTATGTATCTTGGGAAGTTTATCAGTATATCTGAACTACTCAAGACATTTTTGAAGAAGTAGACATTGAATGAAAACAGTGATTGCCTTTAAGGTAGCAATGTACTTATATATAAGAAAAAACTAATCAAATTATTAGAACTGCTGAAATAAACTCAGAAACAGTTTCAAATATCAACCTGACTGTACTGGAGAACCTACGCTGTAGCCCCTGGAACTGTTAATCAGCTCCAATGCTTTGGTGGGTATTCCAGCTGCACCCTGACTTCAGACTGGGACAGAATCTAAGAACTGTTATTTCCCCAACTGTGTGCCCTCCTCTCTCCCACACTCTTGCCTTTCAGTTTTTATGAGAAGCAAACTTAAGGAGCTGCAATGTGCTTTGAGAGGTCTCCGGTTCTGCAACACAAGGGTCCAGGCCTGAACCAGGTACCACAGGCAGCATTTATCTTGTGATAAAGACGTAACATTTAGTACACTAAATGCACCCATGAATTTCAGGAAACAAGCTCTACCAAAACCCGTATTTTCCATCAATTTTACTGTACCTCTACAATGAAGGCTTTTCTTTCAGATTCACTTTCTATCTGTTTAATGGCTACATCTTTAGCTCGCCATTTTGCCTTGCAGACCACACCAAAGGCTCCTCTTCCAACAACCTAGAACAAAATCAAAAAACACTAGAGTTAAAACTTGAAATGGTTTCATTTGCTGTGCAGGACTTCACAAACAGAAAAGAAATTTAATTTAGAAAACTGAAGATACACAGGCTTGAGTTTTGCAGTAGGAATTAAATACTATGCCATCAAAGCATAACTGGTCTTAGCTAAGCTTACTCAAGAGATCATTTACAGAACTGGAAAACACCCATACAAAACATTTTATTACTAATGTGCAGTAACAGTATTTCAGAAAAGTATAATCTCAATTACTTAGAACAAGATTTGCTCAAAAGAAAATTAGAGGAATGAGAGCAGGTTTTTTTTTTTTAGATTTCACCCGTGAAATTATCTCTCTCTGCTGTATTTGTTTATTCTTGCTAAGAACAGGAATTAAAACTTCTGAAATTTAAATGCATACACAAACAACTGCACAGGACCATGGGATGAGATGTTCAGTGTGCTCAGAGTCTGCCATAAGATATCTGCAGGAGATGCACAGAACATGGCCCATTCTGCTCCATTAAAGAACAGGACCTGTTGATTGTAACCTCCTCCCCCAGCCAAAGCGCAGAGCCTTGACTCTTGTCCTGCTGTAAAACACGCTAACTATTTTCTTGCATTCCACAAGTGAGGCTGGAAACACCAAGCCATGAATGATAGCTGAGCAGCCTACAAGAATAGTAAATACAAGCAAATCGGAAACAATGAGCCACTGGAAGACATAAAAATCCCAAACAGTCTTCCTTGTTATTCCCTTTTCTCTCTCAGACCACATTTTGAAGAAAATTGCCCATTTTCTTGGGGTTGGCAGGCCCTCTACCTTCTACTGCCAAAAGAGTTGTCCATTACAAAGCCTCTAACCGCCTTGCACAGCACATGACCAGACCTACAGAATAAGAAAAAAATCTCATCATTTGGTGTGCACTGTAAGTCTGCATTTCGCAGAAATGGTAATTAGTGAGCACATAAAAATCCACCGTGCAAGCACCTAGGAAATACTAAGGACAGTTAATGAGAGAAGGATGCCACAGAGCAGCTTGAGCAGGATGAAGTGTACTGTTAGCAGCAATACAGTTCCAGATCTGCTGCTCTCCTACACTGTGAAGGAATCCAAACAGGGTTACCCAAGTGAGTGGGAAGAACACTCCCTTCCACTCAGGGAAAAGGAGGTGGGCATATGATGAATTCTCCTAGGTGGATACAATTGGCCTTATGGTGCAAGCCTCTGTGACACACCTTTTAGAAGGTTCCTTTTCTTAAAATACCTTTTCTCATACTCTTTCACAGTTTTTGACTACAACGGTTACATTTAATCCAATGACAGAAACAGAAAGAGCTACGTGAAAACAGTGCATATGTCAGTTAAAAGATTGGTCTCAATATTTAATGAAGTAATTTGACTTTTATTTTTACTTAGCCTGAATCACTTACAACAGTTTGTGATGGGTCAGGCTTACTTTTATTCTGGCTAGTCATATCTTTCCTTGCTGAAAAGACTTGTTTATGTCCATATGTACAAATATACTATATATATCATTACATATACTATTTTAATATTATGATTATGCAATATATACTACATATATTTTTATATAGTAAATACATTTATTTTTCACATGCATAACAAAAAAAAAAGAAAGCCCACGTATCTCTTGCATTTGACTCCACAAGGTCAAATTCAGGTCAGAAGTCAATATAAATGCATACTGATCTCCTGCAGATAAATCCACTTTTGTCCTGAGAATTGGTACATATATTTCCAGTTCATATACTAAAGAAATCATTATTTTTCAATGTTGTTGTATTTTTTAACAATGTTTCTATTAAATGAAGAAACTAACAGAAACAAATATACTGCCCAATGTAAGGTTTTACATTGTGCCATGAATGTCACAAGATTTGGGTTTCAGTTGAAAAGCGGAACAAATTCCAAGAATCAGATGCACTCTAAGAAATCCCACTGATGACTGGAAAAATATAATAGTAAAAAATAAAATCAGTGTTGAGCACCATGAGGAAGAGTTTACCAGGCAATCTAAACCTTAATTACATAAAAAAAAGCTGTGAGACCATCAGCTATATAAATTTTATTATTGGTGAAAATAGTTTGATAAATGATTATGCAGTCAAGGTTTCATAACAATTTATCAGTGACTTGGTGCCTGCTTAGGCAGAGGGTTGAACTTGAGAAGGGACATGAATGCAGTGAATATTTACCTAGGATACAGGGAAAACAGAAGAGCCGATCCTCCACTAACGCAGCTCAGGCTTTTGGATAGCACATGAAAGGAGCAACCATCAGAAATAATGATGGAACTAATACAAATTGAAGTTTACCACATGTGAAAACTCAGTATGTTTTAGCTATTTAATCTGGAAAAAGTACCTTACTCATAGCAAAAACCCCTTTATAAATGACAGAATGCAGCTTGCAGTGGAGTCCACTTACATATAATTTTCTTCACTTAAACTTCTTTAAAGGAGTAAGTCTTAGATTTTGTCAGAACAGTTTAAACACTATGTAGTTTCCTTCAGCACCACGTGCTGGAACTAAGTAATTTAATAGCACAGGAGGGAGGCACTGCCTGAACTTTGGTTTCTTCATGCTCATTCCTTCTTGCCCCCTGCTGTTGGTGCTACACCATATGTCTGGGCAATAGTGCATATTTGGAATTATATGAAGCACAGTTAATGGAATTATTGACACAACAAATCAATAAACAGCAGTTGATCTGTAGCACTGTGTATGTTTGGAAAATGATCTAAAAATAAACACATTCTTTTGGTAAAAGATTTTGTTCCTCTAAATATCTTCTAGGAGAAAGAAGAAAAATATAGGGCAGATGAGACATTTAGAAATAGAGTAAGAACAAGTGTGCTTCTACCCTTCTCACAGAAGAGAATTAAGTTTGTCAAAAACCACTCGGTACATGACACAAAGACATTTTAAACTGGGAGCAATACTTAAAGAGATTCAAAGACTGAAAAGTGTATTAAAATTTATTCTTCTACCTATAAAATTCATAGCAGTAAAAAGTTACATTCTACTGTGTGACAAAGTGACATGGTGAAGGACAGTGCCACTTGCATGTTTTCCAGATAATGTATTTAGAGTCTTATTTAAAGAATATGAACCATACAAGAGCCCTGGAACAAGCATTACCTCTGTCTCTGTGTACAAATAGTATCAAATGCTGTACATAAACAAAGACACATGATACTGACTTGTAAGTATGTAGACTATACTGACTGGTAAGTTATGTAGACTAGAAATCATGCAGGAAATAGAGACTGCAGATATGTTAAGACCTTAAGGATGTATTTTGTCCTAAGGGATGTGACCAATAATTTCCCCTCCCCCAGTAAAACAAGAAAAATGCATCTGTTTATTCAGATGCACCATAATCTCCTAAGAAATGTCAACACTTTGGAAGAATTAATTTCAACTTTGCACTAAGTGCACAGTTTTTCTATTAACTCAAAAACATAAAAATGCAAAGTTTTTCTCTCTATCCATAAAGTTTCCATGTAAGGTAGTTCTGCATGCTGGATACCTAGTGCTTTTCTTTCTAAAAAAAACCTTGCTGGATATATAACACAGCAATAAAATATAATAGCTCCCTGGTTAGCAGACGTAGTATTCTTTGGAGAACTGACTTCATAATTTGCAGTATCTACTACACGACATGCTTGTTTACGATTTTGGGAAACAAGACAAGCAGTTACAAAAATCCAGCAACAGAAACCCAACAAAACCCGTGCTTACAAAGCGACGGCAGGCTTTAAGTTGTGTTTAATATCTATGTCACTTTGTTTACTGGTATATTTGCAAATGAGATGGTATGTATGCAAACTGAACTTCTGGATCTCTCAAGCTCCACTAGACAAGACAGAGTGGAAAAAAGAGAAATGTTCCATAATGCTTTGTAAAAATATAAAAAAGAATAACATTTTAAAATTCAGTTGCTTCTACTCTCTCTGTCTACCAGAGCTCCAGCACTACCAATAAAGTATACTAATATTTTCAGTTTTTCACATAACTGCCCGTATGACATATGGAGCATAAATTAAAAAAAAAAAAAAAGTGCCGAAAGAAGCCATGAACAACAGTCTACAGCTTCTAAAAATATATGCCTACACTTTCTATCATTCATTCAAATAGCCTCAAATTCCAGCTTTGGTTCCTCTGTGTGTGCTATGCTTTATTAAGTACGTTGAAGCAAATCGGCCCCGTGCCACAGATTACTGTGGCCAATACCCTGGCAGCATTTTGAGGAAGGAGTTTGGATCTATCTGCCAATTCTTACAGCTATGTTCTTTGACTGGTTAAGTTTATTTGTACTAGTGTCAGCCCAGCTCTAAATGCTGCTTTTCCTTTCTGGGATTCATACAGCAATGAAGAAACCTCCAAATCCGCTCCACTCCCCCACCCCCAAAGCCCCTGTAAGCAATCCTAGTAATTTTAAGTAAACAAAGAAATTTAGTTTAGATTTGGTTTCTAAGTTTCAACTTAAAAGTTATGCAAAACATCATAGGAAAAAAATATTTCTTCCTGAAAGAAACTGCTCATTAAAATCAACTTAGATTTTAATAAATACAGCAAGTTCTGCTTGACACAAAGTCATACAGTTGGTCCCTATCTAGGGTTTCATCTGTTAGAGCCGTATAACACTGTACAGTTTTCATTCAGTGACTTGTCTATCTGAATTTAGTTCTAAGAACTAATTCTCTTTTCAGCTTCTTTAGAACATGTTTATGAATAATCAAAGTATCATCTTATATGTTCCTGAAATTATAGAATCATAGAATGATTTGGGTTGGAGGGTACCTTAAAGATTATCTAGTTGCAACTCCCCTGCCGTGGGCAGGGACACCTTCCACTAGACCACGTTACTCAGAGCCCCATCCAGCCTGGTCTTGAACATTATGTTTCCAGAAATTCTTCCTTTGCTCTGAACATGCAACCAACCCTCTCTGCATTTTGATAGCTCAAGTCATCCCAAGAAATGCATGCATCTCAAAGACAACAGTTTATCAAGTTATACTTTCATTCTGGCTTATTACATACTGAAAAGCTTTTACACACTGATAGGGTTTTATACATCTGTCTCAAGAACTGAACTAATTTAAAATACCAGCAATTAAAAAACCTTAACAAAACAACTGTCTGATGCTCTAGTATGAATCAATTTGTTCTGTTAGAGCAGCCCAGAGAGTGCATTATTGTTTTAGAAACAAAACGCTGGGTAATGACGCACGCAGGGTGAAGGACTCCGACATGAGTTGGGCTTTCTGGGCTGGCACTGTCTAAAATTACTGGTCCTTGGAAAAAAACCAAACCAAACCAAAAAAACCCAAATACTCTGCAGCCAGTAAAATACTGCTACAGTCCACTGGGTGGGACAAATAAAGGACACGTGGAATTCACTCTGCTGTTCTAGTTTTTCTCTTAGGGAAAGGCATTAGACATAGAACTCTATTTAATTATCTCATAAATACGGATCTTGCTTTCATCACAGAAACAGGAAGGTCTGTGAGGTTTCTTTCCCATGTGCTCTTTATGAGACTGAAGTATGAGTCTATTTTACAGGACAGAAACTGATTCACTGAATATATCTGCATGTGTAGAAATGAGTGTAAAGTGTCACATTAACAGTTTAGCTAGCTTATTAGCCACCTTCTAACTCACTGCACAGTAAATTTCATCCACATGGAATTGGTGTTGCATAACTTCTGCTATAAATCCACACCCCAGCTGACACTTCAGCTATTTTCTTACGTAGATGAATGAAGAGAATCTTCCATTGGTGTAACTAAACTAAATTTAAGTAGTTATTTGAATTAATTCAGAAATGTATTAAGAGCAAAATAAGAGAAAATACTGGCATATGTTTTCACCAGATACTTATTTTTCGCCTTTGTTTTTGAATACCCAGCTTTGCACCTTGAAGCCTTACTGAAAAAGGCTGCGAAATTCGACTGACGTCAAACGGATGTCTAACTACCACCCATGGTTCTTGAGAACCAATTCTTCTGTACTCATGTCAGATACCTAAAAATGCTGTTCAGATCTCAAATCACATTTGGTTCTTGTCCAAATTTCTTCCAATTTTTCAGACTGGTATTCTGCAACTGGAGATGATCCCCTAGGACACAGAAACACTGGAGTAACAGCTCCATGTCCAACAGCAGCTTACACAAATCTGCTTTACCTTGTAATGGACATAATCGTTCGCTGCATATCATTAACTTTTTAAAAGTTAACTGTATAAAGGGGAGCAAAACCCAGTTGCCTTGCTGTGTTGCTCATTCTCTTGCCTCTGAACTGCTTGCTCCAGAACTGGAAGGAATACACGCAGTTCTCAGCACACTATTCAGTTAATGAAATTAATCAACTGATTCAAAAATATCTAAGATAGGTGGATGTACCATAAATTGCATCTCTTCAGTTGCCAGGACCTTAAGCAAATTTTCTTAAATATATATCTATAAAGCTTACCTCTTCATCTCAAAGACAACATGACCCTAATCCTCTTAAAATTAACTACTGTTACCCGAATAGATTGTTGAAAATAAACTTCACTGTAAACTGCAATATACCAGTAGAGCATTAAACAACAGTTTTCAAATAGTTTACGCTTTCAGACCATCCAAAAGTAACTTGCAACTATGCAAATACTGCCTTAGTTTTTTAACCTAGCTACATCAGGCAGTGACCGGGCAGGGCCACAGTATACAGGACCAGACACGTACCTTTGGCTGTGCAATCCAAGGTTACATACATCATGTGATGAAGAGGTCTGTTTTGGTCATGTATGGGACTGTTACTCAGTTACATGATGGAGGAAAGCCTGTGGAATTTTCAGGAGAGACTGGCAGGGAGTAGGCTGCCAGACCAATTAAAAACCAAAGTCTGTTTGTTGCTTAGATGTGGAAGCTCCTCTGGGAAGAAACAACAGGAGCGTTTAGGCTAGATTTAAATATGAGATTTTAAAATAAGGTTATTAGGCTTTTTATTGTTAACTTGATTTCAGTTATATTAAGTTTTATCTGTTCAGTTTCTAATGATTTGTCTATCTAATACCTAAAAACTTAAAAAAAGGCCATTTTCACAATTGAAAACTTGCATGGTAAAATAGAGAACAATTCTGTTGAACATAAGTTTTATGTTGTTTTTCCCCTTATAGTTTTGCAGATGCTCCTGCTGTGTCACATCTATTTTGACTTGACTTCAGCTCTTTCATAATAATTGTCTCTATTCTACTTCATTTTAAGCACCTGAAATAACAAAAAGGCAGCCTGAAGCTGGAGATGTGTTTGACTGGTGGGAAGTAACACTACAGTACAGTTAGTCATGTGCATGGTAGCTAAAGCAAAATATGGTATATCCTTGTTTTTATCCAGTAGAGTTCAGACAAACCTAAATGAAAGTGCACTTATAGATCTCACATTTATTAGCAAGGTCTCTGGGCCTGCAAGTATTCCAGAACTCCAATATCTATTAATAAACCAGTGGCAGAGTGGGACTGCTATCTGCTGACAAGACAGCCTTGATAATACAACAGCAAAGCTATGATTATAAAAGCATTGAAGTTTCCAGCGTAGATCTCTTAACACTCCATTTTGAAACATTTGAAGTTTGCCAAGCATAAATACGACCATTTTGAGATACTACAGCCACTTAAAATCCTTGAAAACTTCGGAGCCTAAAGTGAGAGCACAGAAAATAGTCAGTAAGGATACGTGTTTTGTTATGACTACAAAGTTGACTATTTGTGCTGAAACTGCACCATGAGTAAGAGGTCAACACCCACAGCTGAGAAAAGCAAGGTCTAAGTATGACCTCCAATCCATCTGTTTTATTGTAAAGTAGGTCTTTTTTCTTCCTCTGTGCAATGACATTTAGACTGTGTTCAGCACTAGGGTATCCCCATTGCCTAAGAACTTCTGGTAGGACAGGTACACTCAAAATGCTATGCCAGCTGTCACCGCATTTTTTCATGGAGACAACACTTTGTCAGAGTTCTCCTGCTTCTGTCACATGAGTTTTGTTATCTCTAACAAAGATACTACCTTGAGAATAATGCAACAATTGCATTAAACAAATTTTTACTTAGGCATCCTCTCGAGATACATTTTTGTGCCAATAGTCCTGTTTCTGTGCCAGGCACATGTATGGGACACAGACAAGCTCTGAGCACTGAACCTTAGAATGCTAAACTCTAGTTACACCAATTACATACTATGCAGCTCCACACTTCCTATATGTAAACCAGCAATATAATCCTTGCTAACAACCTCCCCAAGGGTATTGTGAGGATTAAAGAATTGTATTCATTCAAAGGGCTGTGTCTAACACAGCAGATGTGCTACTCATTTCTGTGAGGCATTACTGGGCACCTTTACACGAGAGGTAAGTTCTTACCCACTTGAACTTTCTTTGTTGGGTGAGAAATGACATTTCTCCCAAAACATATGATTTGAAGCCTATTAGTTGAAGGCTATTAGTAAGTGTTGACCAAACAACAAAAATACCTTCACTTCAGAACAGTTAAATGCATAAAGGGAAGTGGAACAACTAGACGTACAGAAACAAAAATCTTCATGATTGCCAAATTCATAGAAAGAGATAAAAGCAATCTCTGGAAAGATACTGTCTTCTGAAAATTTCCAGTGCCTACTATGGTGAAAGCCAAAGTTACCACAACACTACCTGAATACAGCAGAAAGTGTGCTGGTGCTTCATGGAAACATTGTAGATTTTAAGGTTTGTGAACTCTCCCCAGGAGACCCAAGTCCAGTAGGATAATTATGAACAAACCAGCGTTAGCAAACTACTCTAAAAGTCTGAGACACAGGTTGTCCTACCTATAAAAGCTACTACACAAAACTAACTCCACTTCCACACAAACTTTTTAAGAAAAAGAGGGTAATTATTACTGAAAGAGAAAGTTGTTAATCTACAAACAAAAGCACAGAGACTGTTTCAGGAGTCTTGGACCTGTGTTAGGTCCAGACTCTACAAGTTTGCCTCATCAAATTCATTATGGATCTACATGAAGCAACTTCATTCCTGTAGAGAACTTAGCAGGGGAGGAAGGCAAAAACAACAGCAGCAATATTTTTGTGTGATTCTGAGAGTTAAACAACACTGTAGTATATAGATACTACCGAGCCCGTTATTAAAGCACTCAGGCTATCCTAGATCACACACACCCTACTTTTACAGGAACTCCAGACAGATGAAAGGTACACCTGAAATAATTTCACTACGCGATTTTCACAGAAGAAGAACTTCCTTCGAACTTTGTTATACAATAACGGAATATCACTTCCTGGGTAACATGCACAGGTCACAAATTAAATGTTACACATCCATGAGTGCAACATCACTAGCCTATGTTAGGGGGAAAAAAAAAAAGTGTTTATCCTTACAGCTCATAGAGCTGTAAATTTAGCAAATCATTAAGAGTGGTATGATCATTATATATGCAATGGCTCAGTTTGCCGGCAAAAGGTGAAAGCAGGGGCATAGAGAACTAGATATCTGAAAGAAACATCAGAATTAAGAATTCCCTCTTGTGACAACGCTTGACAACTATGTTTGCCACCCATACTAACGTGGGTGGCAAAATGGGCGGCGAAACTTTAACGTCCCGAATAAATCTATCCTGTTTAAATAAAATTCCACAGTAATGCATCCAGCAGCAGGGCCGGCAGAAGTAAGCTGGCACCTCCGCTCCCAGCCAGACGGCCTTTGTTCTCTGGTGCCAGCCGCTGCAGCATCCACGAAAGCACAGAACCCCCGGCCAGGTATACTGGGGGGTCCCGGCATCTCGGCGCACCCGGGAAGCGTTCGCGGCCCCTTCCGCAGCGGCGGCACGGCGCCGGGGAGGGGAACCCCGGGGGCGCTCGGGGTCTGCGCGGCGGGGGCCAGGCTGGCCGCGCCCGGAGAGCAAGGGGATGCGGGGGACGGCGGGACCCTCACTCACCTCTTCCACCTCGATCTCTTTGTAGTCGATTTCTTCGAAGTTGAGGACCGGGGGGGTTTCAATCATTTCAGCGGAGGCGGCAGCGGACATGCCTCCTCTTTCACCGCAGGGAGGAGCGGGGGCCGGGGCTACGCGAGAGTCCGGCACCAGGCAGCCGAGGGCCGGGGCTACGCGGGGCTCGGCGGCGGCTCCTGGCGCAGGTCGGGGCGGGCCTGGCCCAGGCGCCGCCGGGGCCGCATCCGCGGCGGCCGCGGGCCTCAC